>CABEGB010001313.1:34872-59895 GCA_901521435.1 Crematogaster levior
TGGGGGGGTGGAGGGGGCGGCGGGGAGGGGGCGGAGGAGAAGGGGGAAATCGGTGAGGAGAGGGGGGAGTGGCGGGGTAGGGGGGGGGGGGGGGGGGGAGGAGGGGTAGGGAGGGGGGGGGGGGGGAGGAGGAAGTGTGAAGGGAGGGGGGGGGGGTGGGGATGGGGGGGGAGGGGGGGGAGGAGGGGGGGGGGGGGGGGGGAGGGGGGGGTGAAAGGGGGGGGGGGGGGGGGTAAAGGGAAATTTAGAGGAGTTAAGACGGGAGAATGGGGGGGTGGATGGGTGGCGGGGGGGGGGGGGGGGCGGGGAGGGAGTGGCGAAGGGGGGGGGGGGAGGGGTGGGGGGGGGGGCGGCGGGGAGAGAGTGGGAGAGGGGGGAGGCGGGGGAGCGGGGGAGGAGAGGGGAGAAGGCGGGGGGGTGGGGGGGGGGGGGAGAAGGGACGGGGGGGGGCTGGGGGGGCGGTGGAGAAGTGGGTGGACGGGGGGGTGCGGGAGAGGGCGAGAAGTCGGGCGTGGGGAGTGGGGGGGAGGGTGGAGGAGGGGTGGGGGAGATGAGGAGGAGATGGGTGTGGGGGGGGGGAAGGGGGGGAGTGGGGGGGCGGCGGAGGGGGGGGCGGGGGTGAGATGGGGGGGGGGAGAGGGGGGGGAGGATGGATGGGGGGGGGAGAAGGGGAGGGGGGGTGGGGCGTGGGGGGAGAGTGTGAGGGAGGGGGGGAGTGAGGGAGATGGGGGGGGGGGGGGGGGGGGGGGGGGGGCGGGGGCGCATGGTGGGCGCGGGGCGAGGGGTGTTGTGTGGGGGGGGGGGAGAGGGGGGGGGGCGGGAGAAGCGGGGGGGGGTTGCGGTGGGGGGGGGCGGGGGGGGGGGCGGGGGCGGGGTGGGAGGGCGGGGGGCGGGGGGAGGGGGGGGGGGTGGGGGTGGAGGTGTGGGGGCGTGGGGTATATTGGGAGAAGTAGGGGAGGATGGGGGAGTGGGGGGGGGTGTGTTAGTGAGTCTTTTGTGTATTATCATTTTTTTTTTTTTGTATTCTCTATAAAAGTTCATTGCTTGGTTGTTTTTTTTTTTTTTTTTATGCATTGTTCCTGTATAATTATATTTTTCTTTCTTTAAGTATATCTTGCTAATTCTCATTTTTTTTTTTTGTTTTTTATTTTATCTGTTTTTTCTTTTTTGGTCTTTTTTTGTTTTTTGTTTGTTTTTTTCTCTTTTTTTTTTTATTCTTGTTATGTTTTTTTTTCTTATTATGTTCTTCTTTTTTGGTTATATGTCTTTGTTTCTGGTTTGTTTTTCTTTTGTCGTCTTGCTCATTATTCTTTTCTCATTTAGAATTTTTTTTTTTTTTTTCTTTTGTTGTTTGTTTCTATTTCCCCCTTATAGTTTTTTTCTTTTTTTTTTTCTTTGTTATAATTTTTTTATTATTTCTATTTTTTTTAGCATTTCTTTTGTTGTGGCGTGTGTTCTCATTGTTCTGCTTTTTTTTTTGAGTTGTTTTTTTTTTTCTACTCTTTTTTTTGTTTTGTTCTGTTCTCAATTGGGGGGTGTGCTCTTTGGCTCAGGAGGTGGGAGGGTTTGGGTCTCTTGCGCAGTGTGGTGGGCTCTTGGGATTGGAGTGGTTGTGTGTCGCGGGGCGCGGTTGTTCTTGGTGGTTGTGGGGTGTTGTTTGTGTGATTATCGGTGGCGCGGGTGAGTGCGCGTGTTCTCGGTCTGTTGGGGGTTTTTTTCGTTGCTTTGCGGTTGCGAGGGTGTTGTTCGGTTGTTTTGTTTGAGGGTGGGTGCGGGTCTTTTTTTGCTGTTTGTGTTCTGTGTCTTGTTTTCGGGTGCTCTGTGTTTGGTTGTTTTGTCTTTTGTTGATAAGGGTTCTGGTCGCATTGCTTTGTTTCTGCAGTTGTTCATGCGCTCTCAGGATATGTTGGGGTTGGTTGGTTTCTTTTGTGTTTCTGTCCTGTTTTTTTTGTGTGGGTCGCATGTTGTGTGTGGTGTTGCGTTTTGCGCATTGCGTTTTGGTGTTTTTAGGGTGGGGGTTGGGTTTTTTTCTTGGGTTTTGTTGTGTTTGTTTTTTCTGATTTTTTGGGGGTTCTTTGTGTTTCTGTTTTGGGGTTTTTTGTCTGAAAAATTTTTCTCTCCCGGGCTTGGTTTTCGAAATATTCGACTGGATCGATTAAAATGGCCCACCCTGTATATATTTTTATTACTGGCACAGCATGCCAATCACTATAACTTTAATTAATACCATATACTATATTTATAATAACACACAATACGCGTATATATATATCGTCATGATGCGTACAATGCATTCAAATAATCATCTTTAGTAAGCGACGTCGAAAAGGTAGGAAAACCAGATAAAATTTATAAAATTAAAATCAAATACAAAAACAAATCTAGTATATTCGTTATCGAATTATATTAATGTCTATTTATAATTTCACGATATTACAAATTATTTCTTTTAACTATTGTTTGACATAAACATATATCCTCTATAATGTTTAACGCTAATTTCACTATTCCATGTATGTATTATTCTTCTGTTCTTAATTTTTAATTTTTACCCTTTAGCATATGTTCATATTTTGCATAGTATTTTATGTTTTAATTTCGTTAATACACAGATAAATATACCCTATAACAGAATGTGCAAAGAAAAGATAAGAAATTCACATAAAAATTATAAAATACAAATAGGCTAAAAAGGTTACCATACACACGTATATATATATTTTCATACATTTATCTCATTATACTGGCGTTAGTTATTAATTGGGAGGAGCCTAATAAGTATACATATAAACATTTAAGTTATTCTTTAATTCATGCGATTATCATATAAGGCGACCAAAGATTTTAACTGAATTAATCCATTTACTACGCTTGTTTCTGCTTTATTGGGTTGCCAATTTCAATATCTCATTCTCTATTTCTATGTTGATCATTATTCCGATAACCAACCGCTTTCTTATTCAATTAATAGATTACATTTTCCCTTCTATATATTGCTAATTACAACACTCTTGACGAACCGTTATTGAAAATGTAGGAAAGGATATCAGGTACTAATTTAATTATTCTAAAATATAAATTATAAACAATTCGTTGTTGAAGCTTTTAATAATGAACGCGTCTGCAAAATAAACTTTCATATGCCTTAATGCAGACGGCTAACAATGTAAAGACTCTCACTCAGACAGGCAATCTAGTTTCAATCATTGTAATAATTTTAAATATCTTTCTAATTTTACCTTTCTCATTTAATAAAAACGAAATTAAATTTTTATAACAACTGGATTTCCTAAATAACCGTATAATAGCTGTTTATGAGAGTAATGTGTATATAAATTTTTTTTTTAGATTTCCAATTATCATTATCTTTTTTTTAATTAATTGATTAATTCTCCGCAAAACTTTAATACAATCCAAAAGAGCCTTTTAAACCAAAATTCATGCAACTCTCTGTTTTCCAGAATTCCTCTTAATTCACAAATTATTGCCAAAACGGTTCCTAAAGAATATTTGGGTGGTCCTTGTAGTATGACTCTATATACTTTTTATTCTATGACTAATATACCTATACACACGTTCCCTACACCATATATGAAAAATATTAAATCTTACCTCTGAATTAAACCTACTCATTCTAATTTTATTAAACTATCTCCGTCTAGCGCATATATCTTGTAGAAAAGCTTAATCCTCCAAGTACCTTGCTTTTCATTAAACTATCTTCGTTTTGCACGTATAACTCCCTACGCTTCTTCTTATTAAGCTTACTTTCTCGCACTCGCATAAGATTATATTTCATTGCTAAAGCACTGTCACTGTACGTAATTCTATTAAACTTACTTTGTCTAATGCATTATTACCGATATATCGTATTCAATTAAACTATCTCCCTCCTACACATGCAATTCTTATGTCTGTGTTAAAATGCAACTCCTTTGTTACAATCCTACTATATACCACGCTTCATAAATTATTCAAAATATCTTCTTTTAATTAAATTACCCCTTAATTTATTACTAAATATATATGTTGTACTTTATCATTAATTTTCTTTTGTCATCTCATACAACGTTATATATCTCATACTATTGCTAACGCTTAATGCGAATTATTAATTTATTCACGTTATATCCTTATAATTAAGTTAACATTATTATTCACTTGTAACAGCCTTGACGGAAAAATATTCATTTCACCCTTTATCAGTTTAATAAGTCTCAATAATTCTTGCCGCCTCATACCACCGCGTAAAATTGTTGAATTAAAAGTTGCAAGACGCCAAAACGTCTGATAGATAAGATAAGAAAAATACTCAGGTTGCATTTATAATTTACTAAACTATTCGTCACCAGGCTGATGCAAGTTAACATGACGTAGAACCGTACGTCACGATTTCCTACCCTTTACATTTTGCATTTAAGAACGTATTCCCTACTCTATGTACACCCCCCCCCCCCGTTAAAATTTCGAGGGCTCGGAAAATCTGTCGTAGCTCATCAAGCGGAGCGAAACAGGGACGTTAGAAAGAAGCGAGAGTTTAAAGTGTAACCACGCGCTCCAGTTTTCGATCATAAAAGACTTAGAATTATTTTGCGAGTGTGTTCAAAGAACTTAGAAATTTTTCACCAAGTGCATTGTTAAATACTTATATACTAAGGAAGAAGAATTAGAGTTTTGAAGTGAAAAGACACTCAATTACGTTTAGTTATTACATCTGTCATTTTGTATATTAAAATCAGCGTGGAGGAAAGAAACTATCCCATTACCGAATATAAAGGATTCCACTCGGACCAGCCAATTATAACCAAAGATACAGGAGAATATTCTTGTCCGAAAAAAAGGATTTAACGTAACTAAGAAGTTATTGTAAAACGATTACCGTAAGTCTTTTATTCTGTATTTAGCATATATTTTCGTTAATCATTTACGGCCGAACAATCATACCTCTATAAACCGTCATTTCGTATCATATATTTAAGTAACTCCCTATGTCAATCATTTAATTTACAACATTAATTACGAATATTAGTTGCAAACCTCCAATAATTTTCTTTTATGAACGAAGTTATATCCAAAATTATAATCTCTTTCATTAATTGTAGATGTTTAAACATTTTTCAATCATTATAATAAACTATTTGGTCATTCTAACTTTATATTGCTGAGTTATTAGCATCTTTGTAAATTTTGAAAGTTAAAACTATTAGATTTTAATTGTTATCATCCCTATTGAATCGACCTGTTCGATTTGTATATTGTGTCCATTCAAGTGCTCGACTATTCCAACCATGTCAATGAAATAATTATGGCCAAGCATTGAGCCTACATTAATAGACACAAATCATTGAGTGATGACGTTGTGAAAATTCCAAAATTACTATTTAATTTAATTTATTAAATACCTGGTAATGCATTCAATTGTCATTTTCTATTTTTGAAATAAGTAAACATATATAGTTGAACACTTGAAGATTACGAATTTAATTATTGTAAGTCAGTTTATGAGGTGGGAAGCTGAATATTTATGATTTATAAGTCTTAACACTAATGTTAATAAACAACAATTAATACATTTTCGACCGCGCATTACTAATAGTTAAGAGGCTAAACTGATGTTTATTTCTTAACACTAATGTTGTTTAATCGAAGTATTGTTTAAAATTTATGCAAACCGCACATGATTAATGAATTTAATTAGCGCATTCATAACTGTTCAGCAAGCTTCTTCACTCAATTACGATATGTTCGATGTGTTGTCAAATGTAAAGGAAATTGAAAAACAACCTTGTGGCGTAAAACATAATTATAATTGAATTTGGAATTTAAATAAATTTTGGTTTATAATTTCATACGTATATGTACCAATTGACTCTGATAGAAATAAAACTCATATTACCACATTATACATTAACTTCGAACTTTCCAATCTATATTAAACTACTATTATTAATATTTTATATAGACTTTAAATTGGAATCTTGTTCTGTCATAGAAATCAAGTAACTTTTGCCATAACATTAATTATAGTTGAGCAATTTAAATATCTCTTTTATTCTGAATTATTAAAATCAAATTTTGACATTTTGAATTGATAAACCAAATTCACGCCAAGAATTACTTTATATTTATTATCATCATCCTTACTTCAATTCTCTTAACAATAATCATTCTTACAGTTGAAAAGTGGCAGGAAAATAAAACAAGTTGCTAGATTTTTCAAAAGAATTTATATATTAAATCTTTTACATACCTTCATTGAGTCTTTTAAATATTATTAATAATATACATATTTCATTCAGTATCTCATATTTCAATTGACGCGCTAAATCTATAATCATTACATTTTTCCTTTGTGACTGTTTCAATATATATATATATATATATATATATATATATATATAATCAATTCCTCAAGTCAGTACGTGTCAGTAGTGTTACCGTGGACATTTACCACCACGATTGGTTTTACGGCTGACAACCCTTGCTTCCTACACATCCTTTTTCTTATATTTTCTCATAATATTAACAATCAGATTTTACTTCCATCTGAACTTCCAGACTCTACTAATTACCCTTCTGCCGCGTGCGCCCATAAGCCTCGGTTTGATTACCGTACGTGGAGGGCCGGAAAATTTGCGTGTACCATAAACTCTAGCAGAGCTAGGTTGAGGGCCGTGGATTTTCCCTTCCCGAAATTTTCCTTCGCCGCGTGTGCCAAAACTTTAGCAGAGCTAGGTGGAGGGCCGTGGATTTCGACCAGGCGTGAGCCTGAGGCCGTCACCTCTCCTATAATAATAATCCCTTTTAGAGTAACTATCCTAAATTTTCCTCTCAGTCACAATAATTAAGCCTCTCGAATAATTAAATTAATATTTTGAATTTCATGTATTTCAGTCTTTAACAGAAGCTTTCCTTCGTTATTGTAACGATTCATTTGTTTTATTCGATAATTTTATTTCTATTAGTATCTCTCGTTTTTTCTTTTACTTTTGCGATAGCAACTTGTCTCTGCCTGAAGAAATAAAATATTTTATAATTACCCTGTGTCAATTATTATTGTTAACCCTTTTATTGAATCGAATATTTCATGTGTTTATTGTTTATTGATTGAATATTTCATATGCCTATTAAACATTTTATACAGATGTCTTTAATTTGAATATTTCAGGTAATTTTGTTAATACTGCTATTATCCTTACTTAATAACGTATTCTTGAGTTTTCAAATTGCTATATTACTATTATTTCCATTTGCTTTGCTTTAATAGATGGTCAGGCCGGACCAACAAAGAGTAATTAATTAATTATTTTTACAAACCTCATTTCTTCCCATTCGATCACCCTGTGACGATTGCTCTCGCCAATCCCAGGTAAAGCCTGTGTAAGCAGGTTGACCTAAAAACAACAAAGGAGAGCACCTCTGCAGGTACACCGAGGTAGCACCTGTGAAGGAAAAAATATTGCGAACCGCGGATCAGTTTAATCGGTTTCAATTCGAGACTCATCACTCGCTATTTCTATTAACGTAGAATTCATCTTATCTTATCTTATCTTATCTTATCTTGAACCGCGGGACGTAACAATATGACTTCATGCGGTCATTTCATTGGTTAAACAAGATCTTAAGACAATCTTAGGCCTAATCTACAATCAAGTCGTAAGTCGTTGTCGTAAGAAATTAATCAATCACAATTGAATATTCTTCTCTAAATTCAACTAGGCCGTATGCCTCGTCTACAATAGAAGACACATCAGTATATTAAATTGTTAACAAAAATTATATTCTATATCAAAAGTATATGAGGTATATGTACATATACAGGGTGTTTGATAATTCGAACGTCAACCGTAAAATGCAAGTAGAGTAGGTTAAACTGAGTAGAAAAGTCCTGTATCATTTTGCGATTTTCGTAATAATTAATGAGATATTAATTAAAGAAGATCGACCAATACGCGCGAATCTAAGCGCGCGGCGAGAAGAGACAACCCACGATTATTGTGTAGCGTTTGAGTGCGCGGGGAGAAGGAACAGCCTACCGAGAGGGAGAGAAAGAGAGAGAGAGAGATGCAAAACAATGCGAGAGAACAATTCGGGGCGGTCGCCGCGGTATTCTAGTATTACGCGCTTCTCGCAACGCTTTGTCACGCGCCTAAACAATCGCGTAACAATGGTTGTGGCTATCCCTTCTCCCCGCGCGCTAAAATGCTAGACAATAACGGTAGACTGTTCCTTCTCCCCGCGTACTCAAACGCTACACAATAATCGTGGATTGTCTCTTCTCGCCGCGCGCTTAGATTCGCGCGTATTGGTCGATCTTCTTTAATTAATATCTCATTAATTATTACGAAAATCGCAAAATGATACAGGACTTTTCTACTCAGTTTAACCTACTCTACTTGCATTTTACGGTTGACGTTCGAATTATCAAACACCCTGTATGTCCCATTATAAAACATTCAGTCAAATATTTCGAAAACCAAGCCCGGGAGAGAAAAATTTTTCAGACAAAAGTTATTTGGTTTCGAGGGGCCCATAAGATGATACCATTGGTTTGACCTTGAAGAATTATTTGAAAGTTACATGAAAGTCACCTCAATTTTTTTAAATGGCATCCCCTATTTTTTATTACATATTCTTGTAGCTGACTTCAAGAGCTTTCCAAAACACTATAATAAAGTATTTTTTTATTAAGTATTTTCCGAGTTATAAAGCTTGAAATAATTTCATAATTTTACATAAACTGTAAAATATCTCGTAAAATATTTACTTTTCGATGACCTTACCTCAATACTTTTATGCACAGAATAATGAGAAGAATCAGTTAGTGTAAAGAAAACACATAGTTGTTTTTAACAAAAAGTATGTAATTGTTAGTTACAAATTGCATATTTTTTCTTAAAAACAACTATGTGTTTTCTTTACACCAATTGATTCCTCTCATTATTCTGTGCATAAAAGTATTGAGATAAGGTCATCGAAAAGTAAATATTTTACGAGATATTTTACAGTTTATGTAAAATTAAGAAATTATTTCAAGCTTTATAACTCGGAAAATACTTCATGAAAAAATACTTTATTATAGTAAGAATTGAAACTTTGATTCGCCTTATTTTTACGGTCGCGCCAAGATCTTTTTGGCCAATCCAGGATCTGCGCTATCGCAGTACACAATTAAACATAAGTTGCGCGTCGACACTGTCGCTCTTTAAACGCAACCACAATCACCAACTTAAAATCAATTTGATTTCAAATGTTGGTGTTAATCATACCCCCCATCCCCTACATTTAAATAATTTATTGCGAAAAATATTACCTCAGCCAGGATTCGAACCTGGAACTCCCCCATTCCGTGCGGGTGTCATACCAATTCGACTACCGAGGCATGTGATAATATTTATCGCAATAACAGTACACCTAAGAACGTCTTTATTTTTCGGCGTGACGTATATTCAACAATAAACAATTAATATATTCGTGACCGCGTATTACTAAATAGTAAGAATTGAAACTTTGATTCGCCTTATTTTTACGGTCGCGCCAAGATCTTTTTGGCCAATCCAGGATCTGCGCTATCGCAGTACACTTTATTATAGTGTTTTGGAAAGCTCTCGAGGTTAGCTACAAGAATATGTATTAAAAAATAGAGGATGCCATTTAAAAAAATTAACTTGACCTTTAAATGACCTTCACATTCACAATCGAGGTCAAATTCAATATCGCCATTCAATAGCCAGGGAAAAATACTAAAACTTATATCTGAAACTTTTTTTCAGAAAGTGCATTCCTTTCAAGATAATCCGGTGGGGAAGTTAAAATGGGTCACCCTGTATATATACAGGGTGATTCAGAACGACTTAGTTGTCCGGGCACAGACGTATTCCTGAGTGAATTCTGAGACGATTTTTCCTTTGCCAAAATTTTATTTGAAGCTTAGATTTTGAGTTATTAATGAAAATAGTTAGCGAATTGTGAGCCGCGTACGAGAGGCAGGCAGGGACGGCGCAAGCCGCGATTCACCGTTACACGCGGGCGCTTACGCGAGGCGCCCGCTGCGATCAGCTGACGTAGCAGGCCCAAATACACATACACACACATCTCTCTCTCTCTCTCTCTCTCTCTCTCTCTCTCTCTCTTTGTCCCTCTTTCTCTCACACACACACGCACACGCATACACACACACACACATTCACTTACCTTATCAAATTCGATGTCTTCGTATACCGCTTGACGGATAAATAATTCCATTCGAAATTAACAATAACACACACATCTTATTTTACACGTATTTTACACGTAATGCAAATCCACGATAATACACACGATTGAGGATACGATATTTTTTTTCTTTCACGTATGTCAACACTTTTTTCGTATCGAATTTATTCACGCTTTTAAGTGATTTATAAATCGAGTCATTACTATTAATCACTACCGAGTAATCTCACTTCGCGGCTTATTTTTATAATTAAGAAACAATACACACATTGCACACAATCACAGTATAATCCACACAGCATGCATGTCCAAAAGATGTACAGAGGACATTCCAATAAGAATATCTTTCAGAGATACGATCTCTTTGGGATGTCCTACAAACGTTTCCTGGATATGCAAGCTGTGTAGGAATTAATCCGCGAAACTTTTTGTCTTGTACGAAGTCTGTCACGTATCAGTACTTTCACACACTCACACTC
Source organism: Crematogaster levior (assembly GCA_901521435.1). Classification (NCBI taxonomy): domain Eukaryota; kingdom Metazoa; phylum Arthropoda; class Insecta; order Hymenoptera; family Formicidae; genus Crematogaster; species Crematogaster levior. The sequence continues at coordinate 45,567 of CABEGB010001313.1, forward strand.
GACTCGAATAAATCTGTTCGTTGCTGTTAATCACTACCGATTAATTTTATTCAGCGACCGACAACGATCCGAAGAAAGAAACGCGTTTACACGACACACGTAACGCCCGGTACGCGATGCGACTGTGCCACTTGGTCGCGTGAGCGCATTCCGAGTATAGCATCGTCTCAGCTGTTTCAAAAAACATAACCTGCTACAGTCGCATCGCGTACCGGGCGTTACGTGTGTCGTGTAAACGTGTTTCTTTCTTCGGATCGTTGTCGGTCGCTGAATAAAATTAATCGGTAGTGATTAACAGCAACGAACAGATTTATTCGAATCGAGTGTGAGTGTGTGAAAGTACTGATACGTGACAGACTTCGTACAAGACAAAAAGTTTCGCGGATTAATTCCTACACAGCTTGCATATCCAGGAAACGTTTGTAGGACATCCCAAAGAGATCGTATCTCTGAAAGATATTCTTATTGGAATGTCCTCTGTACATCTTTTGGACATGCATGCTGTGTGGATTATACTGTGATTGTGTGCAATGTGTGTATTGTTTCTTAATTATAAAAATAAGCCGCGAAGTGAGATTACTCGGTAGTGATTAATAGTAATGACTCGATTTATAAATCACTTAAAAGCGTGAATAAATTCGATACGAAAAAAGTGTTGACATACGTGAAAGAAAAAAAATATCGTATCCTCAATCGTGTGTATTATCGTGGATTTGCATTACGTGTAAAATACGTGTAAAATAAGACGTGTGTGTTATTGTTAATTTCGAATGGAATTATTTATCCGTCAAGCGGTATACGAAGACATCGAATTTGATAAGGTAAGTGAATGTGTGTGTGTGTGTATGCGTGTGCGTGTGTGTGTGAGAGAAAGAGGGACAAAGAGAGAGACAGAGAGAGAGAGAGAGAGAGAGAGAGAGAGAGAGAGAGAGAGAGAGATGTGTGTGTATGTGTATTTGGGCCTGCTACGTCAGCTGATCGCAGCGGGCGCCTCGCGTAAGCGCCCGCGTGTAACGGTGAATCGCGGCTTGCGCCGTCCCTGCCTGCCTCTCGTACGCGGCTCACAATTCGCTAACTATTTTCATTAATAACTCAAAATCTAAGCTTCAAATAAAATTTTGGCAAAGGAAAAATCGTCTCAGAATTCACTCAGGAATACGTCTGTGCCCGGACAACTAAGTCGTTCTGAATCACCCTGTATATACATATATATATATATTAATCTCACATAAAAATATATATATGAACATTATAAAATAATTACTTTCGAGAAAGGAAATATGTATGTGTAGAGTACGGAAAAAAAGAAATATTTTATAAAAACATATTAATATGCAGTAAGATATATAAGGTAAATATTATATATAATAACATACTTACCATATATTATATAAATATATGTAAACTATATAATATGCATTATATAATATAATTATACAATATTTAATTATACAATACAGATATATAATATAATAAAACTAGTCATTAAACATGGCACTAAATTTTGGCATGGAATATAAAGCTAACTAAAATTAATATTGCAATACTGCTTAATTAAGCTTAATTACTAACGTAACTTAATCAAAAGAAAAATATAAGTGTATCATTGGGGGCATCCAGAACATGACTGAGCGATTGAGCGCTCAGTGAGCGACTGTTCCTAATTGATTAGATTTATATTTCGAAGTCTGAAAGTATATGCCAATCACAAACAACCGCTCATTGAGCGTTCAATCGCTCAGTCGTGTGCTGGATGCCCACATTGCCTCTACGTATAAAAAAGTACCTAAATAATTATCACAATACAAATCACAATACAAATATCACAATACAAATAAAATATTTCTTAGACATAACATGTTATGTAATATTATAAGCAGAGGCACGTATTATAATCACAGCGTAAGACAGGTATAATACGTAATATTATTATAACAAATTTATACTAAAAATTAACATGACATCTATAATGCATATATAATAAAAGCGTGACTAACAGAATTATTAGACAGAAGACTATTAGACAGAATACAGAATACTAATTGAGATCAATATTGCAAGACGATTTATATTGTAAAATATCATAATAATGCAAATGAATATAATGAAAAGTTGCGTAATAAAAATTATAAAATTATTTTAATGTAATTGTGCATACTTTTGTTTGAAATGCGCAAGTAAACAACAAAATATCAACTTTATCTTACATATATACATTTATATATACTTAAATGTATATATTTAAATCACTATGTAATCAAATAAATGTGTGTTATCAGTTTTATTTTAAAATTCCCAATCTTCATAATTCAAGGATCCAAGAAAAAGTAAAACATTAAGTGTTCGCGAGCGAACGAAGGGCTCCGCTAAGCCCTTATCACGCTGCATTGCATCGCCTGTGTTGCATGGCCTGTGCAACATAGGTGGTGTGATGCAGCACTAACATACGTGGAGAGTGGCGGCAGTGATGTGTGTTACATCGCACACATTACTGTCGTTGCTCTCCATTCACGCTGCACGCGGGACTTATGTCCCAATCGCAATACATTGTCAAACTTAGCCGCGCTCACGCGGAGCGCGCTCAAGTAGAGAGACGGCGGCGCTGCCGTTTCTCTAAACATTCAAACACCTTGCGATCGTCCCCGAATTGTTTATCAGTATTTTCCGGGCTTTTCTGGGATGTTCTTTTTCTGGCGTCATTTCCTTCAAGAGAAAATGACGACAGAGAAGAACATTCCAGAAAACCGCAGTATAAAAGCAATCGCGAAGAGGGGACGATCGCCAGTCTACTTTGAGCAATTCAGGTACGACCCGCATTTCGAAAGTCTTTAAATTCACGTTGTAATTCGCACGCTGTTTCTTGGATAATTGCACGTTATCCAATTTCGTCGGTATTCGCGATAGCAAAGTCGCATTCTTTGCTGCGTCTATTACGCGCGCGTTTTGGAGTCGCTTGCTCCACGCATTCGCGGAATCGCTAGACTCTCACGCCTCAAGTGCTTTCCGTCGTGTTCGCGCTCCTCACCGCGGACTCGCATTGTCCGCGCTGTGTTCCGCCGGCTGAAAGTGTTTGAGTGAGTGATAAAAACTGTGTATAGAACTTGTATATAGTACTTTTATTCTGACTGTGACTTTATTGTGCTTTATATAACGACTGTAATTATACTTTGTTAAATTGTTCTAAAACTTGCGTGTGAATTAATTCTGTGTGTGCGTGTTCGTGACTTTTCCGTCTCTCTCTCCTCCATTCCGTACCGAACATTAAGTCTACTTGATGCTAGTCGATTTCTTGCATCTGATTTAATAATACCTGCTTTCGAGAACAGGCGTTCGGAAGGGACAGACGTCGCGATAACTGATAAATATTTTTTTGCTATGTCAAATAATACAGGATATGCATGTTTTACAGTTTGTCAGTACTGTAGTGGATTATGATGTCTTGGAATTATAGATTGATTTAAATATTGTCTCAATTCTATGTTAATTCCACCAGGATCATCGCGAGTCACAGCAGATAATACTAAACGATCATGAAGTGTCCATAAGTTTTTAGTTTGATTACATTCAGCAACTGGCGTTATCGAATTATTAAGATTATTATTAGAACTTCGATTTTCCTTTGTTATTTGCATTAATGTGTTAATGTAAGAAATTACAGAAGATACAGCCCTTGGCTGCTCAAAATGTATTTTTTTAAATCTGGGATCTAATATTGTAGAAATGGCTAATATTTGATATCGTTCAATATCTTGAAATCTTCGCTCAATTTCTAATAAAATATTTTGTTTTAAATTTCTACCATCATCAGTTATTGGAATGTAATCATTAATTACATTTTTCATGCATCGTATTACAGGAATAATTATACTACATGTCGGATATGAGTCACCTCCAATTTCTGTAGTTACTAATTCAATTGGTCGTAATATGTTTACCACATCATTCAATATATCAAATTCTTTGCACGTAATCATTTCTAGAGGTGTTGAACATTTTAATATTACTGGATAGATGTATTCTCTCAATTGTAAAAATCGTTCAATCATATATAGCATTGAATTCCAACGAGTTGGGACTTCTTGCTTAAATTTTAATACAGTACCCTCTGTTTTTCCATCCTGTTTTTGCAACCGAACTAATTCATCGGAAGCTACTACACTTTTTCAAACAAACTGTGACAATATTCTTTACTTTTGTTATGATTTCATTTATTGCATGTAACATTTTTAAACTATCAGGCACTAAATGTGCCAAAATATGTGCCATACATGGGATATGTTTTCTAGTGCCGAATATACCATTTATTGCATTAACCATATTAGAAGCGCTATCAGTAATAACGGCCATAATGTCAGCTAAGTTACTTTTAAAAGTATGCAACACTGAAAGTAATTCACCCCTAATGTATTCTGAGGTATGACTCTTTTCCAATGGAATCATGCCTATAATACCTTTTGTAAGCAATGTTTCAGTTTTTAAGTAATGCACAGTTACATCTAAATAACTCTTATTGGAAACGTCCGTCCAAATGTCGCATGTTAGTGTGAATGACGAAGCCTTTTGTATGTTTTTAATAAATTTATCTCTTAAAACTTCATACTTTGCATCCAATAACTTGGTAATTGTTTTTCTGCTTGGTACTGTATACAGAGGCGTAATTACCTTCATTAGTTGTTGAAATCCTTCGTTGTCAACTGAGAGAGGAAGATTATCTCTTGCAATCATATATATGATTAAGTTTGTTATATTACACGCTATCGTGCCTCCAGCTACAAAAAAAGGAGAAAACAATCAATCATAAAAACAAGAAAATATACATCAATAATAAAGATCAAACTATGAATAGCAGCCTAAGGCTATTTTAAAGGAAGGAGCATTAGCCCGAAAAAGTGAAGCCGAAGAAAAGTCTAGAATTGGACCAGTTATGACGTCACTAGCCATCAACTGCTTTCTCATTGGACGTTTTACAGGCGTTACATGCAATCATGAGAGTGACCAAGTGTGACGTAAGTAGGATCATCCCCCACTCTTAAAAATCGGGCTCCTTCCTTTACTCTTTATTCAATGGGAAGCACAGACTTTTGCAGAACGCATAATACATATGTATAAGGAATTCAATTGGTCGAATTTCTTATGCACGTGTTAATGGAAAAATCAAATTTCTTATGCATATGCGGCATCTACAATGAAATTTTAAAACGTAAAACTTAAGCTTTAAATCGTAATTGGTGATGTCATAGCAAATTAAAGCTTTACTAAAGCCTTACCAAATCAATTAGTTATGACGTCACTAATTACAGCTTAAAACTTAAGTTTTACGTCTTAAAATTTCATTGTAGATACTGCCTTATACGTTACGCAAAAATCTGTGCTTCGGCCTTAAAGATTATTATGAAAAAATTTTGAAACAATAGCTTTAACTAATGTTTACAACATACAAATAAATTATATCAAAGTATATAAGAATCTTTTCTTTCTGCAATAGATGCACTTCCAATTTAGCATAAAATTTACCTTTAAAAGAATTTACACGCTGAAAAGCATTATCCATCCGTTCACTTGATTTCTGTCCTAACTGTAAAAAAATTTAATTTTATTACTTTAAATAAATATACTTTAAAACAAACTCAAAAATCAATTTTTTCGAAAAATGCTTAAACTAGGAAAGGTTTAATACGTAATCTTAATTAATTATTGCACCTATAATTCTTAATTAAATGTTGTTATATTATAATACTTAAAAAATTCTTTAAAAATATTCGAAAAAGTAAACATAGATTTTGAATAACTGTTCTCTCTAAATATATCAACGTTTTGATCTACAGTATTGACAGATAATTTTGTTTCATTACTACAATATTTATTTAAAACTTATAAGTTACCTTATTTTGCATTGTGTTAGAGACGTCAACTATAGAAATATCTGAATCAGGATCATCGATTTCTTCTTCTTGTTCTTCTTCATTTTCATGAATTCTTTTCTTTGTATTTAATGGTTTATTTACTTTTTCATGCTTTGCTGCTGTATCGGATTGTAAATATAGTATATGCTTCCTTCTTAAATGCTGCATCAAATTGGTGGTATTGCCAGCATGTTTCAATATTTTTGTACATAGTTTACAACGAGCAGATATATTATCTTCTTTTTTAAAATAATTCCAAACAATACTTCTGTGATCTTTTGGTCTGTGTTCTTTTGCTTCATTACCTTTGTTTATATCCATTATTTCTTCGCAATATATTCGTTACATATAAAAAGTAACGAACAAGCGAGTGCCAAGATACATAAGTACTTCCAGACTTTATCTTACGAGAAAGCTACCCGAGTAGAAAATGGTTACGGTTTGCCTGAATTTTATTCCGGGCGCTATCAGGTAACTTTCCGGCATGCCTTATTGTGGAAAGCCTGATCCGGCTCTGTCAACGCCGGATAAGGGCTGCTCTATTAGCGCCAAATTCAGGCAATCCTTACAGTGCCCTGATCAGGTTTTCTCTAAAATTCTTTATCGAATGTGCGCATGACCATTTTATGAACCTAGCCTAACCATTATATGATGATTAAGCTAGTTGACATCAAGAGTTTACAGTTACGTTATAATATCGTGTAGTGTATATAGTGTTTGAAATAAAGTAATAATTATACAGAATGGATCGTACAGAAAGAAATCGGAAATTAACACGAATGCGTGTTAAAAGATTTCGTGCAATTCGGAAACAAGGTACGTACATATACTATATTATTATTTGTAGATAAAGTTACTATTTTTTATAAATATTCTGAAGCTGTAAACTCGTTCTCAAATCTAGAAACATATATTCGAATATTTCGAACCCGTTTTATTGGATCTGAATGTAAATTATAATAGTTTAATTTGAGAAACAATTTTGAACAGTTTAAGTTAACCGCAAAGATCATTTAAAGGATTATTCATACAAAAATTGATTTTAGATGAAAATTATTCAATATCAGAACCATCGACATCTACGGCTAATAAAAAACACTGTTTATCGCTTATGGAAAATTTTGATACAAATGAAAGTCAAGAGAACTATCAGATGCTTTATATAAGTGGAAGTGCTAATGAAGAAAATATAAATGAAAGCACAGAAAATGGAATTGACAGCAGCGTTGGGTAAGTTAATATATATATAATATATTACCATAAAAAGTAAGTGACACATTATATTAAATGATTATCTAATAATATATCACCATAAAAAGTAACTGATATATTATACTATACAAGATGCCAGTTCAAAGTAAACATACATAAAGTGTATATTATCTAAATAAATTAATAAAATAAATAATATAATAAATTTAATAATATATTACCACGAAAAATGACTGATATGTTATTCAAGGTGCAAATTCAAAATGAACATACATACTTAAGGTGTATATATTATAAGTAAAATTGATTAAAATTTGACTCTAAGTGAAAGTACATAAGTGATATGTTATTCTAGTGCACAAAATATAAAAGTCGTTTATTGAAGTTTGATTTGAAATTTATACAATCTTGGACAATGAAAAATAGTTGTTTTCATAATTCCAGAGTACTAATTTGTTAATGACTCGGAAAAAGAACATGGCGGCCAGTGTTTTGATAACAGTGTTTTGATAATGATTAATTTAAATATTAGCATTCTCTCTCTCCCTCTCTCTCTCTCCCGCCCCCCCCCCCCCTCTCTCTCTCTCTCTCTGGGTAGGGTGACATATGTGATTGATATTTAACAGTACTACTAACTTATTGAATAGTTAGAGGCAAGTTGTGTCGGATAAATCGGAATGTAAGTATTATTATTCCTAAGTGGATACTGAGAAACGCATCGAAGTTTTTTGAGAGCAGGCCGCCATGTTCTTTTTCCGAGTCATTAACAAATTAGTACTCTGGAATTATGAAAACAACTATTTTTCATTGTCCAAGATTGTATAAATTTCAAATCAAACTTCAATAAACGACTTTTATATTTTGTGCACTAGAATAACATATCACTTATGTACTTTCACTTAGAGTCAAATTTTAATCAATTTTACTTATAATATATACACCTTAAGTATGTATGTTCATTTTGAATTTGCACCTTGAATAACATATCAGTCATTTTTCGTGGTAATATATTATTAAATTTATTATATTATTTATTTTATTAATTTATTTAGATAATATACACTTTATGTATGTTTACTTTGAACTGACATCTTGTATAGTATAATATATCAGTTACTTTTTATGGTGATATATTATTAGATAATCATTTAATATAATGTGTCACTTACTTTTTATGGTATCAGTTATTTTTCGTGGTAATATATTATTAAATTTATTATATTATTTATTTTATTAATTTATTTAGATAATATACACTTTATGTATGTTTACTTTGAACTGGCATCTTGTATAGTATAATATATCAGTTACTTTTTATGGTGATATATTATTAGATAATCATTTAATATAATGTGTCACTTACTTTTTATGGTAATATATTATTAAATAATTATTTAAATTTGTAAAAATTCAAATTCTTGAGGGTCTATTTTTGAACATGGCTTAACCTTTTCATTTATGATTTTTTGAGGATATCACCTACTTTTTAGAGTGCAGATATATGAATCAATTGGTGCAAAAAAATGCAAAGTTTAAAAAATGTTATGTTATTTGCAATATGCAATTGCGTATTTTTCTTTAAGGATAGCTATATTCTTTGCACCAATAGTTTTGTCTTATTATTTTGTACATAAAAGTATTAGGGTAATAATATTGAAAATAAAGAATGGGCCCCTCCATCGCCCATTCTCGTGAGAACGCAACCATATATTTTATTCGTCTCTCCGATTGTAACACTATCATTACGTCTGCAAACTACATCTAGTATAAAATATTTTTAAATATACTATAACTAATAAACTAATTGATCATCTCTGGGATATTTTATATAAGCAGAGCACTCCAAATTTTTTTAAGTGGGCGCCTAAAGCAAGCCCGATTTCAGCGCTATTGCAGCTATCACATTTTTGTTTGAACACCTAATAGATCCAAAAATAATTTTTTTAATTGGATGTCTAGGACAAGCTAGAACTTTATTGCACTCAATGTTTTAATGCGGCGCTTACGGCAGCTTTAATACAGCGCCAGAGCAGCCGATATTTTATTTCGGCGCTTACGGCAGCCTTTGTACAGCGCCAGAACAGGCGATTAATTGTTATAATGTTCCGGATTTGAAAAATAAAATTTAATGACCAAAATAATCAATTTCAATAGTTTATCAAGATTCATGTAAGCATGCTATAAAAGATACATGTATAGTGATCATTCGTTTCTCTGCCTCCGTGAAATATAGCGTTTATTACCTTTTTTTATCAATAGTGATATTACTCGTCTATGCAGTATTGATCCGATTGTTGATAATTTTATTAGAAACACCATTCACAAAAGTGCAATAAATTGAGTTGTATTACTAAGACTGACAAAGTCGATTCGATTACGGTTATTTTTTCAGAACGTACTCTTACATTCATTATAAGTGCCGTTTATCGTTTCCCATAATAATATTGAAAATAAAGAATGGGCCCCTCCATCGCCCATTCTCGTGAGAACGCAACCATATATTTTATTCGTCTCTCCGATTTTAACACGATCATTACGTCTGGTGCAAACTACATCTAGTATAAAATATTTTTAAATATATAACTAATAAACGAATTGATCATCTCTGGGATATTTTATATAAGCAGAGCACTCCAAATTTTTTTAAGTGGGCGCCTAAAGCAAGCCCAATTTCAGCGCTATTGCAGCTATCGCATTTTTGTTTGAACACGTAATAGATTCAAAAATAATTTTTTTTATTGGATGTCTAGGACAAACTAGAACTTTATTGCACTCAATGTTTTAATGCGGCGCTTACGGCAGCCTTAATACAGCGCCAGAGCAGCCAATATTTTATTTCGGCGCTTACGGTAGCCTTCGTACAGCGCCAAAGCACGCAATTAATTGTTATAATGTTCCGGATTGATCAAAATGATCAATTTCAGTAATTTATTAAAGTTCATGTTAACATGCTGTAAAAGAATTTCGTCACATTCTAAGAAAGTGTCATTAATTGTAAAAGTTATTTTTCAACTTACTTAATCTGCTCCAAGAACAATATGTACGCCCCTCGTGCTCCTTTGGGCCATTTTTTCTTGATAACTTCCATATCATTAGAGCAATACCATTCCGATTTTTTGTCTGCTCTCAACATACACGTATAGTGACCACGATTCATTTCTTCGCCTTCGTGAAATATAGCGCTTATTACCTTGTACTTTTTTTTATTAATCGTAATATTACTCGTTGGTACGGCGTTGATGTTATTGTTGATAATTTTTTTCGAAACACCGTTCACAAAAGTGTATAAATTTAGCTGTATTACTAAGATGGATAAAGTCGATTCAATTACGGTTTTCTTTTTCAGAACGGTACCTTTACATTCGTTACAATTGCCGTTTATCGTCTCCCATTTTGAAAATTCCGAATCAATCAAAATTTGTAGCGTGACACCTTTTTTTCTTTTTAATGTCGACTGTATAGGTAATATTAGCAAACAACTCTTTTCCAGCGTAGTTACCGTGTAATTACATTTGGCATTCGAGCAACATATTACGTGCTGCAATTCAAGTTCCAATACATCATTTATTTCAGAATAGGTCGACATTAGAGCCGTGAAAAATTCCGAAGCATCTTGTTGCGTTCGTTCTTTGAAGCGTTCTCCGACAGATCTTCTAACCGCTTGTACGTTGCAATATTTACGTTCAGCATACGCGCAGATAGCATCAGTCAATGTATTCGATGCTTTATTCTTCAGTATTTGTTGCCTGATACGCACGCAATGAAACGCACACTGCAATATTACAATTGCGTAACACGAAACATTATCGTCATTGCGAAGGCCGTATATTTTCCACGTAACTACACTTTCTGGTTCCTCGCAACCATAATTCTGCACATTATCAATATAATTAGGTATGGCCCATCGACGATCGTGAATTTTTACAGCCTTTTTCTCAGACGAATCGATTTGTGGTAGCTGAGATTTGAACAAAGATCTCAGTCGATTATATTCTGCAATGGCTCCCGAGTGTGCTTTAACCGATGCTGGATTGAAGTTTATCAAATGTAAGCCCTCCAACGTACTCACTCTTGACAAACCTACGTAGGCTTGCCCATCACTGAATACAGTCGTTCCCAGATCCATCATTGCATTCTTACACGTAATTCCTTGACTCTTGTGTATAGTTATTCCATAACTGAGGGACAATGGAAATTGTTTCCGATGTACAATTATTTTGTGAAATACATCGAATTTAATATCTACTTTCGTTATTGTAAATTCTTTGTTATTCGAAGTAACCAATTTGATGGAATCAATATGATTTCCATTACCAGCACGATTAACTGCAACTACATTGCCTATCGTTCCATTGACAAGTCCCAGAGTTACGTCAATGTTTCGTCGAATCATCACTTTAACGCCAATTTTAATCGCTATTACTCTTTCAATGCCAGCTGTTTCTGAAACTTTATCATCTTTCTCTTCCAATGTTTTTTGTACTTTTTTTTTCATTGCTGGAGCACAGTCGACATCATCTTCCGCTATCAGTAGAATTTCATCGCCGTCGACTCTATCGAGCATTGCCGTGTTCAAAACCTTGCACAAATAACACGTGGGTAATAAACATATCGTATCAATCGGTAATAGATTCATATAGGTACAAAGTTCATTCAATCTTTCGTCGCAACTACCTTCTTTGAAATTTATTTTTCTCGATTCAAGAATATTGATGTCAGAATCCGTTAGCAGACCTATTCGTATTCTAGAAAGTATATCGCGATATGTGTCATCACATCTTTGTCGCATATTGATCAAGAGTTCGTCGTAATCGAACAATCTCCACAAGTCAGGTCCACCCATGGTACCTAAATACTTTTGAACCTCTGATCGAGACATTTTAACGAACGGAGGTTGTCCTTTTACAGGAGGAAGCTGCAACAAGTCTCCAAACAAGAGAATGTGTTTTCTGCCAAAGAAACCATCATCCGTATCTGTCGTATCAAAGATTTCACATAATCGTAGATTGATAAACATAAGTGTCACGTTCGAAATCATGGATACTTCATCAATTATAAATAGATCGACATTCTTCAATTTGTCTCTCAAAACTTTCAAGACCGCGTCTGACAAGTTCACGTACTTTGGCGTAAATTCATGAGTGACAGGTAACTGAAACATTCTATGAATTGTCAAGCCATCGATATTGAATGCTGCGATACCCGTGGGAGCAGATATCGCAGTCGCTTTTTTCAAATTTATTCTGATCCAGTGTTTGATCGTTTCAATAAGAAAACTTTTCCCTGTACCACCCTCGCCACTTACGTACAATCGCAGAATCTGATTTTTATTTTGTAAAACTTGACATACCCTGTCGAAGACTCTTTTCTGGTCTTCGTTCAATCGCGACATCATTTGCGGTAAGTTAATCGGCATGTCAATCTTGCCAAAATCTTCCAAATCTTTCATTGCGCCGTCAGCTTCTATCGGATGGCAATCCAGTTCATCGTCATCGAATTTGTCTACGTCTGTTGTTTTCAGATCATTTTCACGCTTCTCTATTAATTCAGCAACGTTTTCAAAAGCTTTTTGTATTTCTTCAAGCCTTTCATGATATTTCATTGCCTTTGTTAAAGCAGACTCTGAATTTTTAAAGGCATCCGTGTAAGTCTCCCATGTACCTTTGAGTTCACTCAAATCTCTCCATGGTTTGAACAGAAGAAGTAGCGAGTAGAAGTACTTTTCGGGTTCAGTTTTTACATTAAATCGATAATGGTTAATTAAATAACACTTTTTTCGTTTTTTTGCAAATAAACCCGATACCAGTTCGTAATATTCGACTTCCTCACTTTTTGGCATCCGTTTCGTAATTTCCCAGAATCTGGCAAAATCATACAAATTTAATGATTCTAATTCCTTAGGTCTGTTTGGATAGTAGTCATCGATGAGCGACGGACAATAGATATTCGTAGAATTTTCATCAAGAGCTTCAATTTCCTTGAACGTTTTAACTTTTCTATTTCTCACCTCATTAACATCAATCCATTTGACAAGGGTATCACTATCCGTACCATACAAGGGATTCCCTAATAATGTATCCGCAGCTTCTAATGCACCGCATTCTCTGTTATTCAATGAACGCATCGCAAAATTCCACAGTTTTGATGCCAAGGGTTTATTGGAATCTATCATTGCAAAGTCTATATTGCATTTTTCTGACTTTGTCGTGTATTTTGTTAAATATGAGTTTAAAAACTCTGAGTTTTCTCCAATAAATTGTATGTCCATATTTCCTTCCCAAGCCAATTTGATAGCCGGATTATAATCATTGATAAATCTTTCCGACTTTTTGCGAGGAAGATCGTACAATCTGCTCTTACTGCGTAAATTTTTTCTACCCACTATCGAAGTGACGACGTCTCTTAAAACGAAATTTTTAGTAACTGGCCGAGGAAAATCGAACCGACACTTTTTGTAAATATTTGTTTTGGTTTTTTTTGTACGCATGCAATACGAATTATGTTTATGATTCTGATCACTTATAACCGTTTCGTACAACGTTGGCGAAACGTTTTCATCTGGAATTTCACACGTAACGTATTTTCGAATGAACGTAACTACTTCTTCATCCGGCGATTTTCCTAGCACAGGAGCATCTTTTATCCAAATCATGCAATGCATGTGCTGGATACCTCTAGTTTGATATTCTAGTCGCCAGAAGTAGTGATTAACCTATCGTATGTATTTAGTTCACGTAATAAATTTCTTTATCGGATCCAAGTGTCTCGTAAATATTCACCCAAATCGGACCATTTCCATCTGCCAGGGACTCAAAGCTAAAACCATGTCGCCGGGCCGTAATGCAGAGCCATGTAGACGGCATATTGATCTTATTGCTCTAAAAACTGATCTCAAGCTTCTCAATTTGCGAAAATATTTGTTAAATTTTGATTCCAATTGTTCGTCTCTTTAATCTTCAAGTATTCAGCAGTGTATTCCCGTGGGTTATAAACCATCATCGTATAATAGATACCGTTTTTCACTTGCTTGGTAGTTAGCAGCATCATTGAGAAGGAAGAACAGATACCGCGAGATCCAACCTGAATCTACTGTACTTGACATCAATCGCGTCCTGATTTAAATAATCCAGCAATGCAATATTTCATCTCTCGTTGTCCATTGACACCTGGATAATATAAATCGGGAAACACATGACGTCCAAAATATTTATAAC
>CABEGB010001313.1:63741-121495 GCA_901521435.1 Crematogaster levior
TATCATCTTTATTGTACTGTACAGTGTCCTCAATCACCTCATCTATTTCATTATTGTCGTCATCGCTTTCATCATTGATGATCTGATATTCTGTTTCTTGCAACTTATTATTTAATAAATCATCAGACGACGCTGGAAGACGAATTTCCGAATAGTGAGGATTATTATCTTTCAACCATTGTAAAGCCTTATACACTTTATTAATATCCACTAAATTTTCCCAAACAATTTTTGACTTTTTGGGTATACCTCGAACGAGGATGTGCAACTCGTGATTCAAATTTATAGGTTCTTCCGGAGGACATACCTTATCTAATGTTTCTTGTAAAGGCAGAGGCAAATGAAATGTTCTACCACGTACTTTGCGGATCATTTTTCTGTGCGGCATATGTTTGTTTGAAACAGCGCTCATCATTTGCACTACTTGGAAACTGCTCATTCTCTTGATTAACATTTTTTCGTAATCATTGAAATCCGACAAAACATCTGGTAATGGTTTTACGGCAAGATTATTCAAAACGCAAGTAGAAGGCCACGTACCTTTCCGAAATTTCTCCAAACAAAGCTTACAAATAAATCCAGTATTACTATTGTGTTCTGTTACGTAAGTCATCAGATTTTTCCAAAATGGTCCCTCTACTTGTTTTCTAAGTTTTTTGAGTTCAGAAACGTCACTACTCATACATAGTTTTTCGCAAGAGATACAAGGTAAACGTGGTGTATCCAACAATCGCTTTTTCATAACTTTAAACGCTTCGTAATTTTGCAAGAAAATTTTTTCCTCGATCAAACTGACATCAGTTAAATTTTTTTGATAAAATCTTATTTTATTTTTTATATCATTGGAAATTTCAAGCAATTTATTCATATTGAGAAATTTTAAAGCTGAAAACAAATGACGAAACTTTTTATAATTGTCTATCAATTTGTAGACATTTCTTCGAATATTCCTCACGA
Source organism: Crematogaster levior (assembly GCA_901521435.1). Taxonomy (NCBI): domain Eukaryota; kingdom Metazoa; phylum Arthropoda; class Insecta; order Hymenoptera; family Formicidae; genus Crematogaster; species Crematogaster levior. The sequence goes on from CABEGB010001313.1 coordinate 64,699, forward strand.
GAGGAAAATGAGGTGATAAAGTGTTTATCGTCGCAACGTATGACTTGCAAAGATTTAAATTTGCATAGCATTCCGGAGGATGTCCTAATTTGCTACTCGTATGTGAAACGGAACAATTTTTGAGCTGTGCCATAAATTTATCATTCATTATATTCTTCAAAGTACTTCTTTCAAACTGTTCCAAAAATTGTACAAACTTTTCCACAGAAACATCACTTATGCGGCATTTATTCTTATCACAGTACCATATTTTTAATTTTTTACTATTGTTATCTATTAATGGCAAAACATTAATCACTGCGTGAGGAGAGGATTGTGCCGTTATAAGTGGTTGCTCAAACTTTTTTCTTTGCTCGTAAGCAGTTTCATAAAAATACGCTTCGGTAGACGAAGTATGTTTGGATGAGCCGCAAAGAGCTCTAATTCGATCGCTTTTCGGACATTTCAAAATCTTACACTCACTGAATCGCAATAACGCAGCTTTAGCAACATTTTTCAAATACAAAAACACTTTTCTTGCTGCACTAACGTACGATTTTTGCTACCACCACTTGAATATCTGTTCAGCTTCCAATCGAGCACACATGGTCGGTTTATTAATTTTTTTCGATATCTGTCGAATATATAACTCTGAGCACTTTGGAAAGTTAAAACACTTTTGCCAAGATCGAATAGTATTGAATTTTTTCTTTAATCTCTTGAATATCTTCGATTTTTGTATGATGGATTTCTCGTCACGTTTTGCGTTGCACTTTTTGTTATACAATTTTTTTGAGTCGGGATGTTTTTGTCTGAATTTTCGTTGGCGGTCGCTTTCACTGGCAGCATTTTTCAAATAATTTTTTCTTTTGAAGTACCGTTTATTTTCTAAATCTTTTTGATATTCATCAATTTGATGCCTTCTTTTACCTTCAGGATTTTTTTTGTACAGATCACGCATCTTCTGACATTTTGTCTCAGGATTTTTTTTGTACAGATCACGCATCTTCTGACATTTTGTTTCACGATTCATAACATATTTTTGTTTGTGAGAAATAGTATCTTTTCCGAGTCGTTTCGAACGCTGTTCTTCAGTTTCTTTGCTACGTACAAGTCTTTTTCTTAGTGCATCCGCCTCTCGTCTTTTCAATGTCTCCAAAGGCAATAGCGTTAATGGAGCAGTTGTATTAGAGAGGTATGGAAAATGAGTTATTGTTTGTCTTGCAAACATTGCGGCTAAATGAGGTCTTAGCAAAGATCGATCATACGTCACGATGCAAGGATTTATGCCGAACAGAATCGATGTAGCAATCGCAATTGCCATAGGACCACAATTATAACTGTCGCCTTGCGACTGAACTTTAGGAAAAACTATCGAATTGTTTTGAAAGTCATAAAAGGGAAATAATCTCTCCACAAAAATTCGAATTTTTTTATTCAAATGTTGTATATTTGCATTACGACTGCCTTCATGAGAATCATATATAATAACAGACTTTGCGTCATAATGGCAAGTAATCCAATGTCCGCCACCGAAATCACTGTGTAGTATTTGCAAATGCTTCTTCTTTGAATTATCGAGTGGAACAATCTGCTCGGGAAATATTGTCAGCCATACAGGTTGAGGTGCATAATCAGAATTTCTTTCGAGTAGCGCATGGAAACTATCTATTATTGTTTCCGTCAACCATTCTTTGGAAGCCAAAATGTCTCTTTCCGTATTGCCGTAATAAAACTTGTGACATTGATCCATTTTCAATTGATGCTTGGAACAGTTTTATTTATAAATATACAGCACTTGAGGCAACCTTGTAGTAATGCAAGTATTACAAACCAAATTTTTCTAATTAGGCGCCTAGGGCAGCCAGAATTCAGCGCTATTCAGCAGCCGATATTTTAATTCAGCGCTTTGCTATGGCAGCTTTTATACAGCGCCTAAGCTGCTGATTATCCTTTTTTAATCTGTAAAATAAAACAGTTGTATAAATAGTTAATAAAACAAACAAAAGTTAATTAATTACATTAAACTGGCGTTGCAGAAAAATTTATATAAAATTTTCTGCAACGCTAAAATAATCAGTACATGCAATATGTCTCCTAAGAATACTTGCTCTGTTATCTATAAATTCTATATATAAATAGATCCTCTTTATCAACTAAAACCGATAGCAAGAAATCTATGTAAAAATATTAGGGTCAAAAATTTAAAGGTCAATCTAATTTTTCTAAATGGATACATTCTAAATTTTTTTAAACATATCTATTCCTCGCAACATTCGATGTAAATAATTATCAGTACAAAATTACCTTTTCAAAAAAAGGTAAAAAAAAGGTGCCAAATGTACGCGCAGATATAAGAGATATAATTATGAATAATACTACAAAATGCGTGATATCAGTACAAAATTACCTTTTTAAAAAAAGGCGCCAAGTGTACGTACAAAAACGGACCTCATTACAAAACTATTTGTATATATATATTTACTGTATAACATTTAAATTAAATAAAAAAATATTGCAAAAAATTTGGCGCTGCTATACCAGAAATATTTGTAAGTAATTTAAATGTGTTGTTTAACGTAAACGTTAAAATTTACACAATACACAATACATTTATACATTTACTGTACTATTTGTCTATATATAGGTATTTTTAATATACTTAAAAAGATATGATGTGTCAAAAAATGACACCAAGTAGGAATAAATCTCTCAATTGTTGTGTATATACACATGTATATAGCAGCGCCAAATTTTTTGCAATATTTTTTTATTTAATTTAAATGTTATACAGTAAATATATATATACAAATAGTTTTGTAATGAGGTCCGTTTTTGTACGTACACTTGGCGCCTTTTTTTAAAAAGGTAATTTTGTACTGATATCACGCATTTTGTAGTATTATTCATAATTATATCTCGTATATCTGCGCGTACATTTGGCACCTTTTTTTTACCTTTTTTTGAAAAGGTAATTTTGTACTGATATCACGCATTTTGTAGTATTATTTATATTATTTTAAACTATAAAAGAATATATTACTTATTATCAATTTTTTCTAAAAGTAAAATATAAATATCTTTTGCGCCTCTAGGCCAGTGCTTTTTTCTAACCTGCGTATCATTATTTTCAATCCAAACGCTAGATGTTCCTTCTCTACACATATTTGTAACATACATATTTATAAGAAAAATATTGTTGCGCCCGCGTCCGGTCATCCGGTACGCAGTGAAGATGCGTACCGGAGGACGTTTCTCGTTCGACGCCTGTTTACGCGTTGCTAGGCGCGTTGTTGTGGACGAGCTGTCAAACCATTACGACGCGCGATTTATTGAACGCATGCAGAGCCACATTGTGGTGGAAAAGCGAAAAGTACATTTCCTCACCCCTACCTCATCACTCCGCTTACCCCCAATGTCGATGACGACGTTTCTTAAATGAAAATTTTCAGATCTCAACTTTGCATCGCAATATCTCAGCTTATAGGACACGTAGCCAAAAAATAAAAACAGTTTTGTTATAAAAATCGAACCCAAGCTATCGATTGAGTCTACTTAGAAGTCGATCGGTTCAGCGGTTGTCGAGATCCGATAATCTGAGGGTCTTGCAACTCTCCGACTCGCGTAAATATACACGGCCGGTCTCGCTGCGCTACATTTGGCACCGAGACACTACCGTGTCTCTTGATAAAGAAAACCACCTTAAATTTTTCAATTGTTTCATTTATTGATAATATTACGTCAATAGTTTTATGCACAAAATGATGAAGAATCAATGTTTAAAAAAAATATCTAGATGCAAATTCATACTTTTTCTTGAAAACAACTATGTTTCCTTTACATCAATTAAGACACATTTACAATAGTTTATGTATATAAAATAAAATGTTTCTTTTTATTTCTTAAAATACATATGAAATTTTCACATTGATATTTAATTTAATATGATTAAATGCATTTAAATGCATACTAAGCTGTGTTTGCAATAAACCCGTAATAAAATATTTCGTTGAATCAATGTATATTTTTTCATTCAACTACTTTTTTTCTCAATATACAGTGTGTCCAAAAAGTTTAGCAATCTCTAAATATAAGATATAAAATAAATTATAGTGCTTTTAAAAGCTTCTGACACCAGCTATTAAATTCTGGAAACAAAAATAAGGTGTTCCATTTAAAAAAATCGACTTGATTTTGATCTGGCTTTTATGATGCAACCCAAGGTCAAATTATGAACATCACTAAATGCGTCACTTTACACCCTGCAACTTTTGTCTGAAACATTTTTCGCAAAAATGCATATTTTTTTAAATATTTAAGAGTTGTCGAACTTTGGGACACACTGTATACATGACAACTAGTGACAATAAGATATGTCATTGGACATATGTACATATATGCAATTATTTGATATCAAACTCACTTGAACGAAAAAAATAATTAAATGATTTAAATATATCATTTTTCAAATTAAGAAAACTAATCAAACTTTGTTTATAAAGTGTGTTTGTTTCAATTATAATGTGCCAATTAACTAATAGTTCAGTTATATATTTGTATCATTTACACAATTTCAATATTAGATTAACGTCTTTTATTACCAAATATTACCAAATATTACAAAATATGTCATTGATGAAATATGTCAATAACAAATATGTTGATGACGAAATTGCATATAGGAAACTTAATCCAGGAACAACATATTGTATTTGTTATACATACAATATATACATACATAAGTTATGATGATTTATGTACAATTATTTGGATTTGATAAAAGTATAGAAAGTAATTACCTAATTGGAGTAACCAGAAATGCCTTCCAAAGCAGAGAAAAAGCCTCTCTGCGTATAACCACCGTCTATGCCACACTTTATACAAGTAATTTCCTGCAACATTTTAATATAGATCAATAACTTTGATTATTTTTGGCATCACATTATTAAAACCAGACATTCCATACATCCTACATTTAATTTTTGCTATTTTTCAATAAATCAAGTTATTCATAAGGTTGTTTATATCATCCTGTATATATATTTATACGTAATAATGATTTAGCAGCATATATGCACTAATTATCTGAACGAAATTAAAATTTTTACTAAAAACTGTGTATATTAATTTTAAAAAATTATAAAATTGTACGAAATAGTTGTCTAATTTCCTACAAAAGTAATAATGCAAAATAGTTGTTTAATTTTCTACAAAAATCATAATACACATCCAATTTTGCAATTGTAAGCGTACACTGAGAAAAAAGGTTGTTGATTCAATAGTATATTTGTGTTTTAAAAAAATATTTCATTAATTTAAACCACCACACTCAATACCATTACATAATATAATAAATTTAATTAAAAAACGATATATTTGTTTTACACAACATAAAGATATTAAAAATATTTTTTAATCCAATAATATATATATTGTGTTTCTTTAAATATATATGCAATTTCGTCGATTAGATATTTAATAGCAAAAAATTGATCTAATATTGAAATCGTGTAATTAATACAAATAATTGAATTGCTGAGTAATCTGCATACTGTGATTGAAACAAACACACTTTGACAGATATCGATAGTGTTAATTTTCTAGATTTGAAGAGTGCTATCATTACATCATTGCTAATTATCTTGCATATACTTATACGTAATAATAACTTAACAGCATATATGCGTTAATTAATTTATAATAAATAAATGTTTTGGTGCGTATAATATAAAACAATTACCTGATTAAAGCGGCGGTTTTTTCGACGCACTGGAAATTATTGCTGTCGGTGACTTTGAAACGGTAGCAACTCACACACAGGACTTTGATCACACGCGGCCAGGAACAACACACGTGTCGCGCGACATCGAGGGAGCGCAAGCCACGAGCCGCGGAATGCCAGGACCGCGTGAAGTGGTGGGCGAAGAAGGCGCCCGAGGAAGAACGGCACGTTGTATTCTGCAGCATCCAGAAATCCGACTCGGCGGCATCACGAGGCGAAGGAATTTCACCATCGCCACCAGTCGACAACGACCCTACTGGGAGGAGGTCGGAAGGGCAATTTGACGAAATGGCAGCGGCGTAAGCCCGGGGTGCTTTCGCCTCCCGCACAGCATTGTACAAGTCGCGCGGCAGCGATAAGACGTATCATAACGGGATTGGGCACGCGATTACGCACCCCTGTCGCGCATCCCTGGCAAGGCCGCAATCTATCGATTCTAGATCGCGAAATTCATTGACTCAACGATTAGTCGTATCACGATATCGGAATAGACAAGGTGTCAGTTTTCATACTTTAATATTTTTTGATTGAAATATATTTAAGTATTTAAATTAATTATGTCATGTTAGATTTATTATGCCATATTTAATTTTCAATATTTAAATTATTTAAGATTAAATAATAATTCGTGAACATATTTAGTTAAGAATAAACAACTGTTTTTTCTCAGTGTACCGCGAAGTGATTCAATAATTGTAAACGTGTGTCTCGAGTGTGTGGGATAATTGCCATACAGCGAAAGTTGAGATATATCGAACGCGTGTGACAAGAATATTAATATTTTACGATTAGTATGTATCGATTGCGACTTCGCGGATCGTGTTATGGTTCTGGAGCATTTCCCGAACGCGTTACGGTATGCGGAATTTGGTGACGACGTTTTTATACACAGGAATCGACAATTCTCGCTCACGAAAAGATAATCACGATGTGCTCGCACACTTGGTGGCGCAATAAATATTCTACTTCTGCGGAACGAAATTTCGATGAATTATCGTTAATGATAAATTATCTTTAATAAATTTATTTGTTAATAAATTTAATGTGATTAATGAATCGACGCGGGTTGTTAATATCTTCCGACTTTTCTACTGCGTTCAGTACACACACAAAATTGCATTCGCACATACGACAAATATAAGATTAAACGCAACAGCAATTACGAAAGCAAATCGATACATACTAATCGCAAAATATTAATATTCTTTACTTATATAAAATTTTAAAATAACGGAACTCCAAATTCGAAATGACAGACAAAGATGTAAGTATCGTTGTTCCTTATTATATAACATTATTATGTTATTATATTCTATAATATAATATATCTGTAATATTCTTTATTTATATTTAATTTTAGATAGTAATGAGTGACGCCGACCCCGTCGCCACCGGCCCCGTTGCCGCCAACCCCGTTGCCGTCGGCCCCGTCGCCGCCGGTCCCGTCGCCACCGGCCCCCGCCCCGTCGCCGCCGGCCCCGTCGCCGCCCGCCCCGTCGCCGCCGGCCCCGTCGCCGCCGGCCCCGTCGCCGCCGGCCCCATCGCTGCCAATTGCGCCACCGCCGGCTCCGTCCCCGCCAACCCCGTCGCCACCGGCCCCATCGCCACCAACTCCGAACGTAGAGGTACACATATTTTAATTAATTTTTGTTAATAACATTTTGTTTTCCGAATTATGTATATACAATTTTATCAAATAGTTTAAGTGAAATCGTGTAAATGATATAAATAATTAAACTGTTAATTAATCGACACATTGTGATTGAAACTAACTTTATAAACAGAGGTAGATTATGTTAGTTTTCTTGATTTAAAAACTGCTATATTTAAATTTAATAATTTTTTTCGTTCAAATAAGTTTGATCAAAAAATTGAATATACATATGTTTCAGGAAATAAAATACATATAACATTGGATCAAAGAAATATTCAATCAAAACGTTATTTTTGAATTAAGTTTCTCATATAACGGTATTAAGAGCATTGTTGAAAAAAATATCGTTATTTATCAAAAGTTTATTTTGTTATTGCAATATTGTGATTAAAAAACTGATAAATTTACTTGAGCGAAAAAAATAAAATTAAATGATTTAATAATACTTCTCAAATCAAGAAAACTAACACAATCAACCTTTGGCTAGAAAAATATGTTTGTTTCGATAATAGAATGCGAATTATCTAATAGTTCAATTATACGTATGAATTACACGATTTCAATATCAGATTAATATTTTTGCTATTAAATATCTAATCAGCGGAATTGATATATATCTAAATGTACCTAAATAATATACGATACAAAATGTACCATATGTTATATCTAGTTATTAATAATTTATTTTTTAATTACAGTTTACAGAGGAAGACGCGCTGGGGCCCGCGTCCAAAATGAACGGTTTATGCGGTTTTTGATGCGGCTGTCCGAGGCCCAATATTATTGGGGCAGCGGTCCGAGAGGCCGCAGAAGTGGAAGAAGAGGACCGCGACACAATAATAATAATAAATAATAATAATAATAATAAATAAAATTATAATATAGATGTGTCTGCTTTTATTGTTATTGTTATTCGAGTTATTGTACTCAATACCTTATTGACAAAATTGTATATATGTATTTCAGAAAACAAAATATGTCATTAGATCAAAAAATTTTTCTGATACTATTGCGTTATTTAAAAAAATACGTTGTTTTTGGATTAAGCTTTCTATATAATGGTATTAAAAGTGTTGTTGATCAAAGTTATCGTTACCCATCAAAAGTTTATTTTGTTATTGCAATGAATAATGTGATTGAAAAATGATATTTGAAATATTTTTTGACCCTGTAATATATTTTGTTTCTTGAAATGCATATGCAATTTCGTCCATTAAATATCTAAGCAAAAATATTAATCTAATATTAAAATCATGTAAAAGATACAAATAACTGAACTGTTAAATAATCTGCATACTATTATTAAAACAAACACACTTTGTAGGCAGAATTGTATTAGTTTTCTTGATTTGAAGAATACTGTCATTAATAATTAAATGATTTTATTATAGCACTTTTTAAATGAAGAAAACTAACACAATAAAGCTCTTACTGCAAAGTGCATTTGTTTCAATTACAATGTGCGGATTAATCGTTTACATGATTTCAATAATAGAATAAATTTTTTGTTACTAAATATCTGTATCTGTGTCGTTAATTATCGGTTTCTTATGGGGTTAATTTACCACTTATTAAAAATTTTCAAAAACTACCGCTTAGGGGTGAAATTCAATATCTCAAAAACGGTACATCGCAAAAGTATGGGACCTATGTCGTTAACATTTCTTTAATTAACATTTCTTATGGGGTTAATTTACGGGTTCTTGTAAGACACTTGTGTGCGAAAATCTCCATATACTTCTTTTTATATACGCTTCTGTTACATTTCTGTATTTTAGTTACAGTATTTCCCTATTATTATTCCGCGTGTAATTTACGTAGTTTATCAATAGAGTCAATTTTTAGTAAAGTCGATGCACGAAATGATTACTAGAACCACTAATGTATCATTAATAGTTTGAATTAGTAAAACTGAAATTACATGTAACGTATGTAACACAATATATCGATTAAGTTATAAAATTTCAATAAATAACATAATTTATTAAAATGCTAATATTCTTTCATCAATATATTCAAATAATTATTTTTACATTATATAGTTGTACGTAGTTATATACTTATACTTATATTATTTTTATCGTTGAAGTGATGACCTAATTTCAAATAGATTTTTATTCCGTTTTAATTTTGACACTGACACAGTCACTCGCTAACTGTCTTTATTTCTCCGAGATGTTTAACCGTTTGTATGTCAAAAATACAATAATATTGAAAATAAAGAATGAGCTCCTCCATCAGCTATTCTTGTGAGCACGCAACCATATATTTTATTCGTCTCTCCGATTTTAACACGATCATTACGTCTGGTGTAAACTACATCTGGTATAAAATATTTTTAAATATATAACTAATACACAAATTAATCGTCTCTGGGATATCTTTTATAAGCAGGCACTCCAAATTTCTTTAATTGGGCGCCTAAAGCAAGCCCGATTTCAGCGCTATTGCAACTATCGTATTTTTGTTTGGGCACGCAATAGATCCAAAAATAATTTTTCTAATTGGACGTCTAGCACAAGCTAGATTAAATTAAATTTCACGTCTAAGGGGTGGTTTTTGAAAATTTTTAATAAATGGTAAATACACCAGAGAAAGGGTGTAAGAGAGTGAGAGGGGGTGAAAGATGATGAAAAAGTGCGAAATAGAGCGAAAAAGACGAAAAAATTGAGAAGGGGAGGGGAGAGGGGGGAGGGGAAGGGAGGGGAGAAAGGGGAGGGGGGGGGGAGTGGGTGAGTGGAAGTTGGGAGAGGTGTTAGTGAAAGGTAAGAGAGAAGAGAAGTACATATGAAAAAATAATTTTTCTAATTGGACGTCTAGCACAAGCTAGATTAAATTAAATTTCACGTCTAAGGAGTGGTTTTTGAAAATTTTTAATAAATGGTAAATACACCAGAAAGGGTGTGAGAGAGTGAGAGGGGGTGAAAGATGATGAAAAAGTGCGAAATAGAGCGAAAAAGACGAAAAAATTGAGAAGGGGAGGGGGGAGGGGGGGGGAGGGGAGAAAGGGGAGTGGGTGAGTGGAAGTTGGGGGAGGTGTGAGTGAAAGGTAAGAGAGAAGAGAAGTACATATGATTGCGGACAGAGAAGAAGACGTTACTTCATTTTTCGTGAAAAACATCACTTTTTGACCGTTTATATGTCCAGAACGGCTTGACCGATTTTTTTCTTTTTTGGCTTAACTTACTCGTGGCGATACCACCTTTCGGAATATGCTACAGGCATTTCAAAATTTTTTATATTTTAATAGTTCTACACCCCCAAAAAGTCGACTTTAAGGGTGCGGGATAAGAGACTTGTAGCGTCTACTTGTAGTTTCTATTTTTGAACATGGCCGGAGACGCTACCGCGTCTCCTGATATATATATATATATATACACATATACATATATCAACTTACCCAACGCTGCTGTCAATTTCATTTTCTGTACTTTCATTTTCTTCATTAGCACTTCCACTTATATGAGGCATCTAACAGTTCTCTTGACTTTTATCAGAGCTTTTGTATGAAAATTTTCCATCGATAAACAGCGTTTTTTATTAGCCGTAGATGTCGATGGTTCTGATATTGAATAATTTTCATCTAAAATCAATTTTTGTATGAATAATTTTTTAAATAATCTTTGCGGTTAACCTAAACTGTTCAAAATTGTTTCTCAAATTAAACTATTATAATTTACATTCAGATCCAATAAAACGGATTCGAAATATTCGAATATATGTTTCTAGATTTGAGAACGAGTTTACAGCTTCAGAATATTTATAAAAAATAGTAACTTTATCTACAAATAATAATATAGTATATGTACGTACCTTGTTTCCAAATTGCACGAAATCTTTTAACACGCATTCGTGTTAATTTCCGATTTCTTTCTGTACGATCCATTCTGTATAATTACTACTTTATTTCAAACACTATATACACGATACGCACTACACGATATTATAACGTAACTGTAAATGTGTAAACTCTTGATGTCAACTAGCTTAATCATCATATAATGGTTAGGTTGGATTCATAAAATGGTCATGCGCACATTCGATAAAGAATTTTAGAGAAAACCTGATCAGGGCACTGTAAGGATTGCCTGAATTTGGCGCTAATAGAGCAGCCCTTATCCGGCGTTGACAGAGCCGGATCAGGCTTTCCACAATAAGGCATGCCGGAAAGTTACCTGATAGCGCCCGGAATAAAATTCAGGCAAACCGTAACCATTTTCTACTCGGGTATTGGTCACCAGAAAATCCACATTGGTATCGTGAGGTGCTTAATCAACATCGTTGGAGTTTATATGTATGGGTAGGCATTTGCAATGGCCAAGTCATTGGACCTCATTTTTTTGAACGTCCAATTAATAGTCCAATGTATTTAGAATTCCTCGAAAATGATTTGCCAGCATACCTAGAGAATGTTCCCCTTGCAGTTAGACTAAATTTATGGTATCAACAAGATGGTGCTCCTGCTCATTATGCTCGTATTGTACGGATGTTTTTGAATCAAAGGTTCCCAAATCGGTGGATAGCGCGGGGTGGACCAGTTCTGTGGCCTCCGAGATCACCGGATTTGAACCCCCTTGATTTCTTTTTATGGGGATACGTTAAAGATGCAGTATATAGTGAAGCTCCAACGACAAGATTGAATATGATGGAAAGAATAAGAAGAGCTTGTGAAGCTATAACTCCTTTAATGCTAGAAAATGTACAACGTAACTTTCGCTGTCGATTACTGTTATCCTTAGAAAATAATGGTGCACACTTTGAGCATCTCCTCCATGTGGAGAGAGCTGATAACAATGCAATCTTGCCTTAACTGGTTGGGTCACCACACGACCTTGCCTTCACTGGCTGGGTCACTACTTGACCTTGCCTTAACTGGTTGGGTCACCACACGACCTTGCCTTAACTGGTTGGGTCACCACACGACCTTGCCTTAACTGGTTGGGTCACCACACGACCTTGCCTTCACTGGCTGGGTCACTACTTGACCTTGCCTTAACTGGTTGGGTCACCACACGACCTTGCCTTAACTGGTTGGGTCACCACACGACCTTGCCTTCACTGGTTGGGTCACCACACGACCTTGCCTTCACTGGTTGGGTCACCACACGACCTTGCCTTCACTGGCTGGGTTACCACACGTTCAAGCACCCCGAATTGTGAGAGGCGAGGGGACTCACGTTAATCAAGCACCCCGAAGGGAACAGAAAACTGCTACGTCCACGTCGTTGTTCCTGGGTTACGCTAAAAGCAGTTTCTTGAGAAGTAATTAATGAGTAATAAAAAATAATGAGAAGTTTGTTTTAAGACTAATTTCGAGTATTAACAATGAAAACGTAGTATTTTTATTGTTAATTTATTGCAGAATCGTAAGCATGGGTTCTCAGTAAGAGAAATCGAAGAAATTGAATTTCGTCGATTACAGCGCCATCTATCATGAATCGAGAAAAATGTTTCAGACAAATTGTATGTGTTTTTAGCCAAAGATTCCGAATATGCAATAAAAAATAGGGGTTCCCGTTTAAGATTTCAAACTTGCCCCCCCTCACCGCCCAGGGGGAGGGGTGGGGGGGCTGATTTTAACGTCATTGTACGTCCCCCTCGAAATGACGAAATTTTGATTCTAAACATTTTTTCGTAGTGTGCTTATTTTTCGAGTTATTTGGCTGCCTAAGTTAAAATGGGTCACCCTGTATATGTATAATACATATATATTATACATTATGCATATAATAGACCATGTATAACTAAACTAAACGTGTAAAACTAAAAATAAAGACAATTGCAATATAAGTGTACTACATTTTTTATAAAGTATATAAAAAATAAAAAGTAACATCACATTTAAAATCGTACAGAATTTCTTCTCTCAGTTTTTATCTCTGAATGCTAACCAAAAATTATGAATTATATATCTTATTTAAAATAAATTAACTGACATTTTGAGAAATACAAGACAAATTTTGAACTTATATTTAATACTTATCAAGAGACACGGTAGTGTCTTGTGCTAAGTCCGCGTAAGCACAAGACAGACACTACCGTGTCTTATTACGCGAGTCGGTCAGTTGAGAGCACTCAATATTTCTGGTTTTCATATATCCGCTCAACGGATCGACTTCTAAGTAGTCTCAATCGATAGAGCGGGGTCGAATTATGTAATAAAAGTGTTTTTATTTTTGAGCTACATGCTCTATGAATCGAGTTATTACGATGCAAAGTTAAAATGTGAAAAATATCATGTAAGAAACGTCGTCGTCGACCGCTCAGATTCTCCGTTTGAGGCATTCGACGTAAGATCGCGCTAGCGATGCTCAGAAAGTGTTGGCAAGAGAGGCTGCGGTGAGGGGCGAAGAAATGTGCGATCGATAATCGATCGACAGTAAGTGATGTCGATAAACGAAAGTTATGCCTCGTCTACACGCTGTCTTTAAGATAGTGTGTTAAAGTGGCCTGATGTTAAAGTGCGCGTGTAGCCGTGTCAAACCAATCTTTAAGTGGAACTATCTTCAAGATAGTAAGAACCCCAGTTTAACATAGAGTATTCTAAAATATCGATTTATATCGATTTCTGTTTTATGCCTTTTCTTTTGATCCACTTATTATATAAGTGCAGCGCCAAATAATAAATATGTATCCATTGGTTATTCATTACTAATGAATTTATTATTAATAAATTTATTATTAAAGTAACTCGTTTTGCTACGTCTAGTCACCATACTAGCTGTAAGAGGTTATGTATCGTGCGAAATAAAACAAACTATCGATAGAGTATCGATAGTTATCGATCTTTAAATACAGCGTGTAGCTGAGTTGTCATTTCAAGTGCAGTGTGACGTCCCGCCAATTTTTAAAATTCTAAAAACTCTCTTATCTTATAATTTTTGCGTTACTAGATACTTATTCACAATTTTACGTTATTGCGAATTATCTCTTCCCTTTTTTCCACTACTATACATAGATATATATATACTCCAGTATTAAAATCATTATTTTCTATAATACTTACCACTTTATTGTACTATTTTATTATTAATTACATTTTATTACATTATTTCTATTATTAATATATTTTTCTATAAATTGCTATTTCCTTATACTCTTGTTATATATATATCTAATATGCAACAAGACGTTGCTATTGGAAAGATGGAAAAATTAGAAAACGAAATAAAAAGGAAGAAAAACGTAAAATCTAAAAAACACGTAAAAACTAATTATATCAATTAAATTCACTACTAATGTCTCACCCAGTATATGCCGCGACTTCCATGCATAGGGAGTCTCATTATATATATATTTTTGTTATTGGCACAGCATACCAATCATTATAACTTTAATTAATACCATATACTATATTTACAATAAGACACAATACGCATATATATATTGTCATGATGCGGGCAATGCACTCGAATAATCATCTTTAATAAGTGACTAAGAAAAGGTAAGGAAACCCAATAAAAACTATAAAAATTAAAATCAAATATAAAAATAAATCTTGCATACTTATCATCGAATTATATTAATATCTTCTAAATTATTTATATGTTACACTATATTTAATCATTGCTTCACTATAAAATATAATCTTACCTTTATATTCGCTTGTACTTTATCACATAGTGAGTTAATTAAAAATATAAAAATCAAATAAAAATTATAAAACGCAAAACTATTAAAAACAAGAGTTGGTAGCGTCATAACTCGTTGCGTAACCATTACTATCGCCGAAATATTATAAGGCTATTTCATAATACTCTATTTCGATTTGAATATATAATTCGTTATTTTATATCATAAGTAATCTAACGTCGCTTCTGTTGAACGAATAAGTTATTTTAGATTTACTTAATTATCTAGAGAAGCGACTAAGAAATGTGCTTCTTACAATAACTAACTAATAATTCTTTATTACTTATGTTTGCTTCGCTTCACTAATGCTAATACTTCCGCTATAATTCCCCGTAATAACATTTATCAATCCACTATTAAATCATTATATCATGCAAAACTAACCCGAATAAAATTATAAAATATAAAATCAACTAAAAAGATTATAATATATATATATATTCTCATACACTTATCTTAATATACTGGCGTTAGTTATTAGTTAACATTTATATATACAGGGTGTCCCAGAACTCGCGAGACGCCCGTTACCGACGTATTCTTCGTGACATTCTGAGACGAAAATCTCTTTACCAAAAAAAGATCCGATGAGTAGTATTTGAATGGTAAGCCGTTAAAGTTAACGAATAATCGCGCGTGGAATTGGCGCGGTCAGGACTGGCACAATCGAGACTGGCGCGAGGCACTTCAGATACATACATTGTGTCAAAGCGCGTTTCTCATTTTCTTTTTACATTTATTTATTACTATCTTTTGTATTTAATTTAAAAAATTAGTTAAGAATTGATTAAAATACATTTAATTACTACAGAAGTTTGAAAGATGACTCCGGGATCCCCTTAACTTTTTTAAAACAATCATGAATTATTTTAAAATTTCTTATTATTTCTTACGCAATAGTAAAACTTTTTTTAAATATTATAATAATTTTTAAATGTATTAAAGAATTTTTAAACTTCTGTAGTAATTAAATGTATTTCAATCAATTCTTAACTAATTTTTTAAATTAAATACAAAAGATAGTAATAAATAAATGTAAAAAGAAAATGAGAAACGCGCTTTGACACAATGTATGTATCTGAAGTGCCTCGCGCCAGTCTCGATTGTGCCAGTCCTGACCGCGCCAATTCCACGCGCGATTATTCGTTAACTTTAACGGCTTACCATTCAAATACTACTCATCGGATCTTTTTTTGGTAAAGAGATTTTCGTCTCAGAATGTCACGAAGAATACGTCGGTAACGGGCGTCTCGCGAGTTCTGGGACACCCTGTATATATTTAAGCTACTCTTTTATTCATACGATTATCATATGAAGCGACCAAGGATTTTAATTAAACTAATCAACTAACTACGCTTGTTTCTGCTTTATTAGATTGCCAATCTTAACATAATTTTCTATTCCGCCCGCCTATGCTGATCATTATTCCAATAATCAGCCACCTTCCTATTCAATTAATAAATTATATTTCCTATTTTTATATATATACTACAAATCGCGACACTTTTGATAAACACCACCCTTAAAATATTTTTGAGCACCTGTGGTGTACCTGTAGACCTTCCACGTCTCTAACACCTCTAGTTCATTCATGTAGCACGACCCTCTATATGTATTTTATTCTATGACTGTGCAGCCAAATGCATCTATGCGTGCAACTTTATTGGATTTATATATTCTAAGCCACATTTTATTAAATTATTCCTTTTATTTAATCGCTGAAATCTTCCGGAAGTAGCTTACGTATTGTTTTTATAATTTCGATACAATATCTTTCCCTCTTATGCATTGTTAACATACATATTCCCGAACACATTCACTTTTACTCTTACATTATGAAAAATGTTTCAAGGCCGGATTTTGCCTTAAACGCATCCTCTCCTATTGTGTTTAACTACTTCATCTTATGCACAATGCTTATGAATGAATAATTTGGCCCACCGAATATTTTATTCATTTATTAAACCGTCCTTGTCTTACACACGCGTTTTCTATACCACATATGGAAATATTAAATCTTATATAGTATTAAACCTATTCACTCTAACCTTATTAAACGATCTCTGTCTCACGCATAAGTCTTATAGACAAAAATTTGGTCTTTTATGCGTCTTGCTTTTTGCTAAACCATTCTTGTTTTGCGCATATAATTTTTCAGACGCTTTTATTAAGCTTATTCGCTTGCACTCATATAATACCATACTTAATTGCTAATGCACAATTGCTACGCATAAATCTATTAAACCTACTTTGTCTAACGCATTACTATTCATATTTTATTAAATCATTTACATCGTCCATATACATATATATGTTAACATTAAGAATTATTCGTATACTATATTTCATTATATGCGCCAATGTTAAGAAGCGCTTGCATCAACCTTGACGAAAAAATATCCATTTCACTTTTAATCAAAGTAATAAGTATCAACAACTCTGGCCGCGCCACGCTTCCGCGAAAAATTTGTTGAATTAAAAGTCGAAGCCGCCTAAACATCTGGACAGATAAGGCGAGAAAAATATCGAATTACAATTTCAGTTTACTGAACGTGACCGAACGGTTCGTCACCAGGCTGATGCAAGTTGACGTGACGTAGAGCCGTACGTGACGATTTCCTACCCGTTACATTTTGCATTTAAGAGCGTACTCCCTACTCTATGTACACCCCCTCCGTTAAAATTTCGAGGGCCCGAAAATCCGCCGCAGCTTACTGAGCGGAGCGAAAAAGGTCGACAGAAAGATCAGAGGTTGCAAGGTGAAAAGACGCGCTCCGGCATATTAAAAAAAAGAACTTAGAATATTTTCGCGAGTTATTTGTAGTTATACGTATACATCATTGTCAATTGAAGTTTCTATAAGTCAGAAAGATCAGAGGTTTCAAGGAAAAGAAACGGAAGCAAAGGAAATAGAGCGTGACACATTTCATCAAAGAGTTATTGTAAAACAAGCACAGTAAGTCCGCTATTCTTATTTTGTACTCATCTTTTATTTATTATAACGGCCGAATCGAGTCATTGTTAAAATCCGCCATTTCGTGGCACTTGATTTTTCAATATCACGTCACTTTTGCTAATTCTATTATTCATAGATTGTGCCAATTTTCTTTTCACTATTAATAATCGCTTTCAAATACGCTATTCAATCCGTCAATCATTACCGATTTGAGATTTTTATTAATTCTTGATTTAGTCACGTGACTCTTATACGCCAATATTACTAAGTCACTAGCATTCACATAAATTGTAAAAATCGTAATTATTAGGTTCTGAATGTGCTAGTGTTAATCCGAACGGCCGATTTTACTTATATCTTGCGCCTTTTACAAGTGTTCAACTATATAAACCATATTAATGAAGTTTTACATATTTATGTCTTAAGCCTATATCACTAGGCTACCTCTATTTGTCAAGAATTTTGAATCCATCATTTTTATTAAATTACAACCGCGGAATCATATCCAAGGAATCGCCGTACGCTCCTTTATTGTCAATTCAATCAATTGTGACAATTTATCAGAAAATATACTTGAACGCTTGAAATTTTGTAATTTCTACAATTGTAACTTAATATTAAGAATTCTAATACGGAACATCTATGAACTATTTATTGAACTATTGATAGCTTTGCTTCTGCAATTTCATTAAAATATATATCTATATGCTTTAAAATACATTTCAATTATTTTTCTTGTTGTTTTATGATTAACCTTCAATTTATATAAAGACATTTGACTCTGTCGTAAAATCAAGATAAAATTTCGAATGTTCATATATGTTCAGTAACTTATTAAAATCTAATCTAATCTAATTGTGCGTTTCAATATTTTATTGTGTATCAAAATTTATATATCTATGACGTGAATCATAATTATATTCATATGGAAATTTTTGAATAATAACTTTAAATTTGTACACTTATATATTTCATGTAACTTTAATTGAAATAGAGATTGTTCTACCAAATTATATTTTTAACCTTTTGATTCTCCATTTATATTAAATCACTGTTATTAATATTTTACGTTGACTTCAAGTTTAAATACTCTTTAATTCATGAAACAAGACAAAACCTTATTACAATAATTAATTCATGTGCTATTTAACTTGAGATATTTAGACCATCGAGATTTTATATTTAAATTTTGCATTCATTATTTAATTTGCGTCAAGAATTACTCAGTATTTTGTCATTACCCTTTCCCCAATTCCCTTAATAATAAATTTTCTTACAGCTAAAAAGTGGCAGGAGAACAAATGCAAGTTGCTAGAAATTCAGAAAACATTAATGTATTGAGCTTTTATACATTTTTGATTGAATCTCTTGAATATTATTAAATAATATACATATTTCATTCAGTATCTCATATTTCAATTAACGCGCAAAATTAACTATCGTTATATTTTTATGTGACTGTTTCTATATATGTACACCCGTCTAATTCCTCAAGTCAGTACGTAGCGTTATCGTGGACATTTACTACTACGATTGGTTTTACGGCTGACAATCCTTTTTCCTGAAAATTATTTCTCTTTGTATTTTCCAATAATATTAATAACGAACTTCCATTTTCATTTGAATTTTTAAGTCTACTAATTACCCTACGCTGCGTGTCCGATAAACTCTAGCAGAGCTAGGTTGAGGGCCGTGGATTTTATCACCTTTCCTACAATAATAATAATCCTTTTAAAGTATTCATTCCAAACTTACACCTCAGTCACAAAATTCATCATTTAAAATAATTAAAGCAACTATATGTGTCAAAATATTTAATCATTTTCCTTCTCTTTATTTTTATAGCCTCACTTTCATACTTCAATTTTATTTTCACAATTGATTATCAATTTTATCTAAATAACTCTCAACAAGTTTAACATTCATCATGTTTTGCAACTTGTCGCCTGCCTGAAGTAATAAAGATTTTACCAACTATATACTGTGTCATTTATCCTGTCTATACTTATAATTGATTTGAATGACTCGTGTATTATTGCTATTACTATTATGGTTCTTTTACTCATTATGTATTATTGAAATTATTATTGCCCCTTTTATTCACTATATATATATTATCGAATTTGCATGGTCAAAATTTGGCTATACTATTATCTCTGCTCCCTTAATAGATGGTCAAACCGGACCAACAGAGAACGGAACTTAAAACTCGAGGTACATCAACCTTGAATACTCCTCGGCGCATCCTCGCCGCTAGAATTGAGCCCTTTCGCGTTATCTCACCTCCTATCCAAGCCCCACAACCCCCAGTAATAGATCTCGAAAATGAACCTAACCCCCGCATCGAACCCATTCTAATCGATTTAGAATCCCCCACCCCTCAGAATCTCCCCCGTGTACTTTTGTCTAATATCCTAGAGGAACCTCAACCGGGTCCATTCTCATCTTTCCGGCCCCCGAGGAATTTACCCTCCTCCGCCCCTTCATCAATTTCGTCTTCTGCTCCAACTCCTCTTTCCTCCTCGCTAGATCCTCAGTCAAGCCCCTCAAGTCCGACTCCTTCTTCAAATATCCTGCACATTCCATTACATATTAATCCCGAGCAACTTAATCGAAACGAGAATTATATCCGAAAACCATACGTACGCGCCCATTACCCCCACCTTCGCCCCTCTCTTTTCGACAAACGTCAGAGTTCGCCGCCGGCTTTGGGAGAATCTGCAAAAAGAGTCAAACGACAATAAACATATTCCACAGGTTTGAGAAATAAATATTTTATTTCAACTAACACTATTCTTTCCCGTTTGATCACCCTGTGACGACTGCTCTCGCCAATCCCAGGTAAAGCCTGTGTAAGCAGGTTGACCTAAAACCAACAAAGGAGAGCACCTCTGCAGGTACACCGAGGTAGCACCTGTGAAGGAAAAAATATTGCGAACCGCGGATCAGTTTAATCGGTTTCAATTCAAGACTCATTACTTGCCATTTTCATTAACATAGAACTTATCTTATCTTATCTTATCTTATCTTGAACCGCGGGACGTAACAGCAGTATACTATCTTACAGATAGTTTGTTAAAGACAGCGTGTAGACGAGGCATTAGGTTATTAGCGGCGACGATAGTGAAAAATATAATCGATCGATATCGATAGTAAGTGACATGACGGTGATAAACGAAAGTTGTTATTAGTGGCGACGATAGTGAAAAATAGCGACTTAAGAAATGAGGTAAGCAAAGAAGCACAATTTTATAGTTTATTATTTTAATATCTTCTTTTATATACAGGATATGAAAATGGTTTCTTTTATATACAAGATAAAAAAGTGGTTGCATAGCAAGAAAGAATGCAGTAAGTAATGTTGATTGTTTAATGCATCCTATCTTGTTTCTCAGCATTTTCATCTTGTATGTATTACATTTTATTTCGTTTAATAATAGTACTTTATGTTATAGTTATGTGCACTATTTGGTTTGGAATCGCCGGAAGAAGATAACACAGAAAAGATTCGAGATGGTGTATCATTCTAAAAAACCAAACTTGCATTTGAAATGGGCTATCTTTGAGAAAGATCAGGATAACTTTGAGAAAACTGTCACCATATATATATTAGAGAATATTGATAACTAACGTATTACCACATATGATATATTAATAACAAGAAACAATGCGGTAAGTAATGTTGATTGTTTACTACATTCTATCTTGTCTCTCATGGCTGGTTTATGCTTCGGTCTTAATCTTAATCTTAAGAGTTGATAACGTAGAATGCCATAGGGGCGTTAAGGGTTCCCATACTAGGGAAGTATAAACGCCCCTATAGCATTCTACGTTATCAACTCTTAAGATTAAGATTAAGACCGAAGCATAAACCAGCCATCAGTCTCTCAGCATTTTCACCCTGTATGCATTATATTTCATTTTGATTTTAAAATATTTAATAATAGTATTTTATATTACTAAAATTGTGCTATATGATAAGAATGATTTCTATTTTTTATAGTTTGGAATCGCTGAAAGGGAAATACAGAAAAGATTCGAGATGTATATTCGAGATGGTGTATCATCCTATAAATATATGGGATATGAAAATGGTTGTGTAGCAAGAAACAATGCGATAAGTAATGTTGATTGCTTACTGCATTCTATCTTGTCTCTCAGCATCTTCATTCAGTATGCATTACATTTCATTTTAAAATATTTAATAATAGTATTTTATAATTCAAAAAGTATAATTAAAATTGTGAGGTAAGCAAAAAAGTATTCAATTTTATAGTTTATTATTTTATTATTTGAATATCTTCTTTTATTTACAGGATATAAAAATGGTTTCTTTTATACACAAGATATGAAAATAGTTGCATAGCAAAAAACAATGCGGTAAGTAATGTTGATGGCTTACTGCATCCTATCTTGTCACTCAGCATTTTCATTCTGTATGTATTACATTTCATTTCGTTTAATAATAGTACTTTATATTATAGTTATGTGCACTATTTGGTTTGGAATCGCTGGAAGAAGATAACACAGAAAAAATTCGAGATGGTGTATCATCTTTCTTAAAAATGGCCCATTGCAAATGCAAGTTTGGTTTTTTAGGATGATACACCATCTCAAATCTTTTCTGTGTTATCTTCTTTCAGCGATTCCAAACCAAATAGTGCACATAACTATAATATAAAGTACTATTATTGAACGAAATGAAATGAAATACATACAGGATGAAAATGCTCAGAGACAAGATAGGATGCTGTAAGCAATCAATATGTTACTTACTGCATTATTTCTTGCTACACAACTATTTTCATATCTTGTATATAAAAGAAACCATTTTTATGTCCTGTAAATAAAAGAAGATATTGAAATAATAAAATAATAAACTATAAAATTGAATACTTTTTCGGTTACCTAACAATTTTAATTATACTTTTTGAATTATAAAATACTATTATTAAATATTTTAAAATAAAATGTAATGCATACGGGATGAAGATGCTGAGAGACAAGATAGAATGCAGTAAGCAATCAACATTACTTATCGCATTGTTTCTTGGTACGCAACCATTTTCATATCCTATACAGGGTGATTCAGAACGACTTAGTTGTCCGGGCACAGATGTATTCCTGAGTGAATTCTGAGACGATTTTTCCTTTGCCAAAATTTTATTTGAAGCTTAGATTTTGAGTTATTAATGAAAATAGTTAGCGAATCTTGAGCCGCGTACGAGAGGCAGGCAGGGCCGGCGCAAGCCGCGATTCACCGTTACACGCGGGCGCTTACGCGAGGCGCCCGCTGCGATCAGCTGACGTAGCAGGCCCAAATACACATACACACACATCTCTCTCTCTCTCTCTCTCTCCCTCTCTCTGTCCCTCTCTCTGTCTCTCTCTTTGTCCCTCTTTCTCTCATACACACGCAACGCACACTTTCTCACACACACTTACCTTATCAAACACGATGTCTTACGCATACACACACACACACACACACACACACACACACACACATTCACTTACCTTATCAAATTCGATGTCTTCGTATACCGCTTGACGGATAAATAATTCCATTCGAAATTAACAATAACACACACGTCTTATTTTACACGTATTTTACACGTAATGCAAATCCACGATAATACACACGATTGAGGATACGATATTTTTTTTCTTTCACGTATGTCAACACTTTTTTCGTATCGAATTTATTCACGCTTTTAAGTGATTTATAAATCGAGTCATTACTATTAATCACTACCGAGTAATCTCACTTCGCGGCTTATTTTTATAATTAAGAAACAATACACACATTGCACACAATCACAGTATAATCCACACAGCATGCATGTCCAAAAGATGTACAGAGGACATTCCAATAAGAATATCTTTTAGAGATACAATCTCTTTGGGATGTCCTACAAACGTTTCCTGGATATGCAAGCTGTGTAGGAATTAATCCGCGAAACTTTTTGTCTTGTACGAAGTCTGTCACGTATCAGTACTTTCACACACTCACACTCGACTCGAATAAATCTGTTCGTTGCTGTTAATCACTACCGATTAATTTTATTCAGCGACCGACAACGATCCGAAGAAAGAAACGCGTTTACACGACACACGTAACGCCCGGTACGCGATGCGACTGTAACAGGTTATGTTTTTTGAAACAGCTGAGACGATGCTACACTCGGAATGCGCTCACGCGACCAAGTGGGGAGGGGGGGGGAGAGGAATTTGGCGCGCATACGTACAGAAATGATAAGAGCCATACTACATGTGACACATGTACGTGCTTTTCATTTCTGTGCATGAGAATGCTCTTGTTGACTTTTTTATAATTTCTTTCATAATTAATCATATGCATGTGTATACTGCGAACTCAAAGAGAATTTTTATCGAGAATAAAATATTTGATTGCCCTGAAAAGTGCAAGAGATTATTAGTTTAAAATAACTTTTTCTTTATAATATTTCTTTATAATTATTAATCATATGTGTATTGCGAACTCGAAGAGAATTTTCATCGAGAATGAAATAATTGGTTGCCCTGAAAAGGGCAAGTGATTTATTATTTTTGAAGATGACTTTTTCTTTCTTCTTCTTTTTATAATAAATGTTCAAAGTGTCCGCCGTTCATCGTGATACACGCTCTCATACGTTTCAATAAATTTTCTCCAATTTTCTCCATGACTTCGTCCTCGATTGAAAAAATGGCATGATGAAGTTTGTCGTTTAATTCTTCGACGTTCTCAGGAGGTTGCCTATAAATTATTTCCTTGCAGTAACCCCACAAGAAAAAATCCAACGGATTGAGGTCTGGAGATCTTGCAGGCCAACGTATCGGTCCATATCGGCCCATCCAACGTCCGGGAAATTGCTCATTTAAAAAATTTGTGACGATTCTAGCGTTATGTGGGCCAGCACCGTCTTGTTGAAATGTAATTTTATTTCTATTAAATAATGGAATTTCTTCCAAAAAATCTGGCAGATTTTCAGCAAGAAATTCCGTATACGATGCGCCAGTTAGTCTTTCTGGAAGAATAACTGGGCCTAATATCGTTGTATCCATAATTCCAGCCCAGACGTTCAATTTCCAACGAACTTGATAATTTCGGAGTCGTGTCACCCGTGGATTTTCTTCGTCCCACATATGCATGTTGTGGGAGTTGAATATTCCTTCTCGTGTGAACAGCGATTCATCGCTGAATATTACATGAGAGAGAAATTCTGGATCTTGATTTACTCTTCTCAAGAAATCCTCGCAAAATCTCTTCCTCCGAGGATAGTCTTCTTCTCGCAAATGTTGCACGCGAGTGTAATGGTAGGCGTGCAATTTTTCTTCTTTTAATATCCTTTGGACACTCTTCTTACAGGAAATTCTTTAATAGTCGAGAGATCCTTCTTCTCTAATAATCGAGGAATTATTGATTCACGAATCGATCGATGCTCCGCATTTATACGATCTTCGCGGGGGGTCGCGCCCCCCACCGCGTCCCTTCCCGCCAATTGTGTCGCGTAGCATCCGCAGTTCTTTGCCACGCGACACAATTGGCGGGGGGGGGGACGCGGTGGGGGCCGCGACCTTCCGCGGAGATCGTATAAATGCGGAGCATCGATCGATTCCTAAATCAATAATTCCTCGATTATTGAAGAAGAAGAATCTCTCGATAATTAGAGACGAAATGGCAGCGTATACAAATGAAGAATACTACGATATGATGATGGTGCTCGGCGAATGTCAGGGGCAACATTACGTTGCTGCACGAAGATACATCGAATTGTATCCTGACCGAGAAAGACATCCCAGGCCTGAAACAATACTCGCGGCAGCTCAAAGGTTACATGAAACCGGAAGCGTGCTACAGAAGAGGAAAGAAGGTGGTAGAAATCGTGATGCACGAAATTTACGCACGATGGAAACAGTCCTTCGTGCTGTACAACAAAATCCCGAAACCAGTATTCGGGTTATTGCTCGAGAGAATGAACTCTCATATTCTACGGTCCAAAGGATATTAAAAGAAGAAAAATTGCACGCCTACCATTACACTCGCGTGCAACATTTGCGAGAAGAAGACTATCCTCGGAGGAAGAGATTTTGCGAGGATTTCTTGAGAAGAGTAAATCAAGATCCAGAATTTCTCTCTCATGTAATATTCAGCGATGAATCGCTGTTCACACGAGAAGGAATATTCAACTCCCACAACATGCATATGTGGGACGAAGAAAATCCACGGGTGACACGACTCCGAAATTATCAAGTTCGTTGGAAATTGAACGTCTGGGCTGGAATTATGGATACAACGATATTAGGCCCAGTTATTCTTCCAGAAAGACTAACTGGCGCATCGTATACGGAATTTCTTGCTGAAAATCTGCCAGATTTTTTGGAAGAAATTCCATTATTTAATAGAAATAAAATTACATTTCAACAAGACGGTGCTGGCCCACATAACGCTAGAATCGTCACAAATTTTTTAAATGAGCAATTTCCCGGACGTTGGATGGGCCGATATGGACCGATACGTTGGCCTGCAAGATCTCCAGACCTCAATCCGTTGGATTTTTTCTTGTGGGGTTACTGCAAGGAAATAATTTATAGGCAACCTCCTGAGAACGTCGAAGAATTAAACGACAAACTTCATCATGCCATTTTTTCAATCGAGGACGAAGTCATGGAGAAAATTGGAGAAAATTTATTGAAACGTATGAGAGCGTGTATCACGATGAACGGCGGACACTTTGAACATTTATTATAAAAAGAAGAAGAAAGAAAAAGTCATCTTCAAAAATAATAAATCACTTGCCCTTTTCAGGGCAACCAATTATTTCATTCTCGATGAAAATTCTCTTCGAGTTCGCAATACACATATGATTAATAATTATAAAGAAATATTATAAAGAAAAAGTTATTTTAAACTAATAATCTCTTGCACTTTTCAGGGCAATCAAATATTTTATTCTCGATAAAAATTCTCTTTGAGTTCGCAGTATACACATGCATATGATTAATTATGAAAGAAATTATAAAAAAGTCAACAAGAGCATTCTCATGCACAGAAATGAAAAGCACGTACATGTGTCACATGTAGTATGGCTCTTATCATTTCTGTACGTATGCGCGCCAAATTCCTCTCCCCCCCCCTCCCCACTTGGTCGCGTGAGCGCATTCCGAGTGTAGCATCGTCTCAGCTGTTTCAAAAAACATAACCTGTTACAGTCGCATCGCGTACCGGGCGTTACGTGTGTCGTGTAAACGCGTTTCTTTCTTCGGATCGTTGTCGGTCGCTGAATAAAATTAATCGGTAGTGATTAACAGCAACGAACAGATTTATTCGAGTCGAGTGTGAGTGTGTGAAAGTACTGATACGTGACAGACTTCGTACAAGACAAAAAGTTTCGCGGATTAATTCCTACACAGCTTGCATATCCAGGAAACGTTTGTAGGACATCCCAAAGAGATCGTATCTCTAAAAGATATTCTTATTGGAATGTCCTCTGTACATCTTTTGGACATGCATGCTGTGTGGATTATACTGTGATTGTGTGCAATGTGTGTATTGTTTCTTAATTATAAAAATAAGCCGCGAAGTGAGATTACTCGGTAGTGATTAATAGTAATGACTCGATTTATAAATCACTTAAAAGCGTGAATAAATTCGATACGAAAAAAGTGTTGACATACGTGAAAGAAAAAAAATATCGTATCCTCAATCGTGTGTATTATCGTGGATTTGCATTACGTGTAAAATACGTGTAAAATAAGACGTGTGTGTTATTGTTAATTTCGAATGGAATTATTTATCCGTCAAGCGGTATACGAAGACATCGAATTTGATAAGGTAAGTGAATGTGTGTGTGTGTGTGTGTGTGTATGCGTGTGCGTTTGTGTATGAGAGAAAGAGGGACAAAGAGAGAGACAGAGAGGGACAGAGAGAGGGACGTGTGTGTATGAGAGAAAGAGGGAGAGAGAGAGAGAGAGAGAGAGAGAGAGAGATGTGTGTGTATGTGTATTTGGGCCTGCTACGTCAGCTGATCGCAGCGGGCGCCTCGCGTAAGCGCCCGCGTGTAACGGTGAATCGCGGCTTGCGCCGGCCCTGCCTGCCTCTCGTACGCGGCTCAAGATTCGCTAACTATTTTCATTAATAACTCAAAATCTAAGCTTCAAATAAAATTTTGGCAAAGGAAAAATCGTCTCAGAATTCACTCAGGAATACATCTGTGCCCGGACAACTAAGTCGTTCTGAATCACCCTGTATATTTATAGGATGATACACCATATCGAATATACATCTCGAATCTTTTCTGTATTATTTCCTTTCAGCGATTCCAAACTACAAAAAATAGAAATCATTCTTATCACATAGCACAATTTTAATAATATAAAATACTATTATTAAATATTTTAAAATCAAAATGAAATATAATGCATACAGGGTGAAAATGCTGAAAGACAAGATAGAGAATGCAGTAAACAATCAACATTACTTACCACAATGTTTCTTGTTATTATGTATATCATATATGGTAATACGTTATCAATATTCTCTAATATATATTGTGGCAGCTTTCTCAAAGTTATTCTGAGTAATGTTGATTACTTACTGCATTCTCTATCTTATCTCTCAGCATCTTCATCTCGTATGCATTACATTTCATTTTAAAATATTTAATAAGAGTATTTTATAATTCAAAAAGTATAATTAAAATTGTGAGGTAAGCAAAAAAGTATTCAATTTTATAGTTTATTATTTTATTATTTTAATATCTTCTTTTATTTACAGGACATAAAAATGGTTTCTTTTATATACAAGATATGAAAATAGTTGAGTAGCAAGAAATAATGCAGTAAGAAATGTTGATTGCTTACTGCATCCTATCTTGTCTCTCAGCATTTTCATCTTGTATGTATTACATTTTATTTCGTTTAATAATAGTACTTTATGTTATAGTTATGTGCACTATTTGGTTTGGAATCGCTGGAAGAAGATAACACAGAAAAGATTCGAGATGGTGTATCATTCTAAAAAACCAAACTTGCATTTGAAATGGGCTATCTTTGAGAAAGATCAGGATAACTTTGAGAAAACTGTCACCATATATATTAGAGAATATTGATAACTAACGTATTACCACATATGATATATTAATAACAAGAAACAATGCGGTAAGTAATGTTGATTGTTTACTACATTCTATCTTGTCTCTCATGGCTGGTTTATGCTTCGGTCTTAATCTTAATCTTAAGAGTTGATAACGT
Source organism: Crematogaster levior (assembly GCA_901521435.1). Lineage (NCBI taxonomy): Eukaryota > Metazoa > Arthropoda > Insecta > Hymenoptera > Formicidae > Crematogaster > Crematogaster levior. Next base: position 93,955 of record CABEGB010001313.1, read on the forward strand.
AGAATGCCATAGGGGCGTTTAGGGTTCCCATACTAGGGAAGTATAAACGCCCCTATAGCATTCTACGTTATCAACTCTTAAGATTAAGATTAAGACCGAAGCATAAACCAGCCATCAGTCTCTCAGCATTTTCACCCTGTATGCATTATATTTCATTTTGATTTTAAAATATTTAATAATAGTATTTTATATTACTAAAATTGTGCTATATGATAAGAATGATTTCTATTTTTTATAGTTTGGAATCGCTGAAAGGGAAATACAGAAAAGATTCGAGATGTATATTCGAGATGGTGTATCATCCTATAAATATATGGGATATGAAAATGGTTGTGTAGCAAGAAACAATGCGATAAGTGTTGATTGCTTACTGCATTCTGTCTCTCAGCATCTTCATCCCGTATGCATTACATTTCATTTTTAAATATTTAATAATAGTATTTTATAATTCAAAAAGTATAATTAAAATTGTGCTTTATGATAAAAATGATTTCTATTTTTTGTAGTTTTGCACTATTTGGAAGCGCTGAAAGGAAATAAGACGGAAAAGATTCGAGATTGTCATATTGGAAAAAGGTCAGATGGAAAAGCTGTCACTATATTAAAGAATGTTGATAATGTATTACCACATAAATTGCATATCAACGAATAAATTTTGAACGCAATTGTGAAAACTTGGAGGAAGCATATAATTTATATTAGAATTATAATGTTAGCAATAGCAAAAACAGAACAGTCGTTAATAATATTGCTGTAAAATACGAACGATTCTTGTGTAATCAAGGATGACGTTGTCAAGGCAATTAATGTATTGATGAAGGTTTAAATGCAAAATTAATTTTGATTACATATTATAGCAATTTATATTCGGCAAGTTTAATACATACGTTGTATTTTTTTCACAGATAAGGATAAAAATACAGGTCACAGATAAGGATGAAGACAATCTCAAACTGTATCTGCAGTTAATAGATTTGACAATGCAATAAATTAGTTGACACTCAAGAATCGTAGTAGACTACATAGATATGTTTATAGAAATATAGTAGGCTATGCGCGTGCGGTGCTATAATTTTCAAGAAAATACAAGTTCTCAAATTACACATACACATGTACAGAATGTAACTAGTATACTTTCTTGGAAAAGTTGCTCTTTCCTCTTCGAAAAAGAAGAGACATGAGGAGTAGACTTGTATTGTATTGTATTGTAAGGAGTGTATATATAAAATATGTCAAAAATCAAATTTTTTATTCGTAGTATTTTTAACCGCAGCTCCAAAATACTGATCGACTAAAAATAAATAAAATAAAATAAATAAGAAAAGTCTACATTGGTATCTAAAAGTCTCTTATTTTTACTACAATTCAAGTTAATAATTTCTTTTTTGTTCTTTTAAAGTATTAAAATATTGGAAATTAAATATGAAAATAACAATATATAATATTATATTTTACAAGAAACAGAATAGAAAAAAGGCGCTCAAGAGTAACATGCTAATTGATATATTTACATTACATTTATAGTTAAGAATTATCTCTTTGTTTTTTTTGTGTTTCTTGAGGTATGATTAAAAGTAACACAGGTTACTTATTAAAAGAGAATTTTATTGGGACCATCCAGCACAATCTACATTGTCTATTTATTTTACTTGTGAGGGATTTTATTCGATTCTCTCGTTTCTAGGATTCCACACAACACAAATTTTCTCTCTCGCGCTCGTAATCACGCATTCACTCTCTCTCTCTCTCTACCCCTCTCCCTCTCTCTCTCTCTTATATACTACTGTCGAAAAGGGCAGAAAGATCAAAAATATTAGATATTTTTAAAAATTTTTAATGTTTATATATATATATACATACAAGTAATTAGTGATTTAAAAAAGTAATAAAGTGAAAAAATACAAAAGAGTGAAATAATATAAAAAATGAAATGATATAAAAAAAAGTTAATTATAGAAATAAAAATTAAAGAGGCCATGACGACCTTGCCCACGACCTTGCCCACGACCTCGTCCACGGATGGGGGGGCGGTTTCGCCTATTTCGTCCAGCTCGCTGCCACCGAGGTGGACCTGTAGACGATAAAGAATATTTATTAAAAATATTGTAATACATTATGGATAGTATAGTACGTATGGATAGTATATATGTTTTCGAGATAAATGTTCTGACTTACGATTCGGTGGTGGCAGCGGCGGTTGGGACGACGACGGCGGGGGCGGCGGCGGTTCCGATGACGACGGCGGCGGCGGCGGCGGTCCCGATGACGACGGCGGCGGCGGCGGCGGCGGTCCCGATGACGATGGCAGGGGCGGCGGCGGACTCGATAACGACGGCGGGGGCGACGGCTGTCCCGACGAAAGCAGCGGGGACGGTACCGCCGACGACGGCGGAGGTGGTGGTGGAGGCGGCGGCGGTGGCAACGGTGGCAGTGGCGGCTTCTGCTGCGAATTGCCAGCAGCAGCAGCAGTGGCAGCGGCAAGAGCAGCTTTTGCCTCTGCCAGCTGCTGCTGTAAATTTTGGTTTTCAATTTTTAGCAGGGCGTCCTCTTCGACGGCCTGCATATCTATGTTTGAGAAGCTGAAAAAAAAGAAAATGAATGATTAATTATTATAAATATTGATATTAAAAGTAATTATTTATGTTTTATACTTACGATTCCTCTATGTCGTCCGCCATCTTCTTAGATCTTTGATCTATGGGTGCAGCATTATATGATGGTAGCAGTGATACCACAAAGTCGAAGTTTAAGGTCGTAACATAGAGGTCATTGGGAATGCACTTCGATTTCGTTAATTTGTGTGTAATAAATGATAAAGTAACTATATCTAAAAACCACTATAATAGGTCGGTATTTAAAGTCGGGTCTTAATAAGTAAGACCGTCTTAAGTTGTTCTTCAAATATTCTGTAGCCAATGAACTGATTCGTACAGCATCTAAAGATAAACTTAAGATGATCTTAAATAAATATCAGACTCGACTATAAATACCGGCCCTAATCACAATCGGTAACATTATCGACCTTGCAATATGATCGACCATGGACTAAAAAACAAAACACAATTGTTACGTGTACACGGACTAAGGAATAGAGGGACGGAGCACAAGCTGTACCGGTGAGGCACGTTTGCGGCGGGGGGGACCGCCATATTCGTTTAGTAATCACCACACATAGAACTCACTATTTGCGTACGTGTGAGAAATGAAAGTCAGATCCTGCGCACAATAAACAAAATAGAAATAGGAATAATTATTAAATATTATAAATAAGAAATTAGAATTATTTATTTTAAAAATAAAAAGAATAGAATAAATTAATGCGTGAATTAAGAAATAAGAATTGGAACTAATTAATATATTTTATTCTCTTGTTAGATGTAAAATAATTTCTTTTTTCAACAATAAACAACAATAACAACAATAACAACAATAAAAAACATAAAATCACCGCCTAACCTCTTTACGCTTATCACTCGTTATGTCTCGTGGCACCACTACACGAGTGTAACCATGTCACAGACACAGGATCTTTGTGTGAGAATCGCTACATCAATATGGCGGAAAGCAGTCCCCCCCGCATGCTTGAGTTACCATCCCCTCTCGCCTAAACTAGGACTTTAGACTCGGTCCCTCTATTCCTTAGTCCGTGTACGTGTATCACTGTCTTCTTCTTGAGAACTTGTCGCTTCGCGCGTACAGTGCTGTGTTTTTCGACGCGAGACTACTCTTGACCACGGAACACAGATCGCAGAAGTTGAGAAACGTGAACAATGGACACGCACGAAGACAAGTAAGTAAATATTATATTATTAATATATTAAGCCTATCCAGAAACGCATCCGTTCAGCCGTTATTATAGCTGATAAATCGATTGAACTAAATGCGCGGCATAAATATGGCGCCCGTGTTCATCACTTCACATCGCTTTGCGCGTACACGGTGCAAAACACTGTCGTGTTTCTTAATTTAATTATATAATACTACTATAATGAAAGAAACGTAAATCTTAGATAGACATAGGGAAGCGTAGAAGTCTTAACGTATATCGTCACGCGTAATAAAAGATACGCGGTCGGTCGCTACCGCGTCTTTTGATGATATTATCGTATCAAGGCTTGTATTCTTCCCTACGTCTAAAGCCGGACTTAAACTACGCATGACTTGACTATTTTTATTCTTTTCGATATGTTTGTTTATTCTTTTTTTTTTACTTTTTGATAGGCTTGCTAAACCATACGTCGTTTATCCGCATATTAAGACTCTATCAAGTCACATTTGTACTAATATTTTTATGTTTTTATTTCTTTAAGCATGGACAACATATGCTTGGAAGCAGCAGAAACGTCACAATTGAGACAAAAAATTAATAATATTATATATTTTTTACAGAGAAACGTTGGCAGTGTGGAAGGCGTGGGTCGTGGCTGTAGCCGTGACCGTGGCCGTGGCCGAAGAAACAATAAAATCTTTACTCAGAATATATATTTGTAAAGGTTAGTACTATACTTAGGTAGTATACATATAATATAAGTGTACACCGTCATAAATCTAAGCGTATTGTGTTTTTCAGAGTGAATAGGGGCATCTCTCTACTGGATAGTTAAATGAGAGTTCTAGTCAGTAACAAAACTCACAAGCAATGCGCAAGAGAGATCCTGCGATTATTAAAGATTGGGCGATGCATTTCTTCTGATCTATCAGCCTCATTCCTTTACTATCGGAATTTTTTATCTAATCGGTCTGATAAAGAGAAAATTTGTGTATTTTTTATTTTTTTTAATCGTCGTGATCAAGACATCGTGAAGATTGTTAACGTAGATTACGCACGAGTGCAACTCTACATCCGCAGTAGTATATGACAGAGAGAGAGTGAATGCATGATAATGAGAGCGAGAGAGAAAATTTGTGTTGTGTGGAATTATTGAAATTGTATTTTATGAATGTATTTTGTGAATAAATATGCAACATTGTGAAACGAGAAACGAGAGAATCGAATAAAATCCCTCACAAGAAAAATAAATGGACAATAGAGATCGTGCTGGATGGTCCCAAGAAAATTATTTTTAATAAGTAACCTGTGTAATTTTTAAATCATACCTCAAGAAACACAAAAGAACAAAGAAATAATTCTAAACTATAAATGTAATGAAAATAAAATTTATATCAATTATTCTGTTTCTTTTAAAATATATATTGTTATTTTCATATTTTTACATTTTATTTCGTTTAATAATAGTACTTTATGTTATAGTTATGTGCACTTTGGTTTGGAATCGCTGAAAGAAGATAACACAGAAAAGATTCAAAATGGTATATCAGCCTAAAAAGCCAAACTTGAATTTGCAATGGGCCATCTTTGAGAAAGATGATACACCATCTCGAATCTTTTCTGTGTTATCATTATTTTTGTAGAATGTATAATTAAATAACTTTTTTATTGTTTTTAAACAAATCGTTTTGTTTAGATTAAAATAACTTATGTGTGTGGATTAAAATTACACTAAATTATATTAATAAAATATTACACTAAATTATTTTAGTGTAATAAAAATATTACATTAAATTAATTAAATTACACTATTTTGGAAATAGATTTTTTAAATGTTTTTGTTAGCATAACGTTAATATAAGGCACATATGTGTATTATATTATGAACACGTTTGCGAATGCCTAATCAGTGTGAAAAAAATAATTGTAAAAATAAAATGAATATTTTATTAATTTTGTCATTGCACAAAAGGTCGAAAATACACATATCGTGATATGGAGAAATCATATATAAGGATGAATTCAGACCTTAATAGAAAAACAGAAAAGTAGAAACCAATCAGAACTCATATTGATAGTAAATAGTATAACAGAAAAATTTTCTGTTGTACTGCTTACAACCAGTGCGAGTTTCAATTAGTTTTTGCCTTTCTGTTTTTCTGTCAAGATCTGAATTTGTCCGAAGACATGTAGCAGACGCATTCAATATAAGCGACCAACAATTTATAAAATTATTTCATATTAACAAAACTATTAGTGCATGATTTAATAAGATTTAGCACTATATATGAAACAGAAGTATCGAAAATCTATACTGAATACAAAAAGAAAAGCCGTGATAGAGCCGTGAATATTCGGTTTGGCCGTCGACATAGAAGCATAGCCGGGAACTCCCCATGATTTTCTGCGCTTGGGGTTATCGTAATGAACCCATTTTTCGTCCCCAGTCACAATGCGATGCAGAAATCCCTTCCGTCTTTGCCTTTCAAGCAGCTGTTCACAAGCAAACAAACGCCGTTCAACATCTCTCGGCTTCAACTCGTACGGCACCCAATTTCCTTGCTTCTGAATCATTCCCATGGCTTTGAGGTGTTTTGAAATGGTTTGTTGAGTCACTCCCAATGATCGTGCCAATTCTTTTTGATTTTGACACGAGTCTTGATCAAGTAATGCTTCCAATTCTGCATCTTCGAAAATCTTCTCTCTTCCACCGCTATGCCGGTCTTCGACGTCAAAATCACCGTTCTTGAAGCGTTGAAACCACTCACGACACGTTCTTTCACTAATAGCGGCCTCACCATAAGTATTTGAGAGCATTCGATGAGTCTCAGCCGCAGATTTCCTCATATTGAAGCAGAAAATTAAAACCTCCCACAAATGATGAGAATTTGATTCGTAAACTGACATTTTCAATCGAGAATAACTTTATGATGCAGACACAAATCGACTAATGTTTCTATGGGATTATGTTGACAGATGCCCAAGTTTATTGTATGACGTCTATGATCTATTTATTTCGACCACCACTTACCGCTAAAGCCATCTATAGGAAAACGGCGGAAGCAAAGTTGTACACCTAATATATATATGTAAAAATGTATGTAAAATTTGTACATATTCTTGTAGCTGACTTCAAGAGCTTTCCAAAACACTATAATAAAGTATTTTTTTATTAAGTATTTTCCGAGTTATAAAGCTTGAAATAATTTCATAATTTTACATAAACTGTAAAATATCTCGTAAAATATTTACTTTTCGATGACCTTACCTCAATACTTTTATGCACAGAATAATGAGAGGAACCAATTGGTGTCAAGAAAACACATAGTTGTTTTTAAGAAAAAATATGCAATTTGTAACTAACAATTACATATTTTTTCTTAAAAACAACTATGTATTTTCTTTACACCAATTGATTCCTCTCATTATTCTGTGCATAAAAGTATTGAGATAAGGTCATCAAAAAGTAAATATTTTACGAGATATTTTACAGTTTATGTAAAATTAAGAAATTATTTCAAGCTTTATAACTCGGAAAATACTTCATGAAAAAATACTTTATTATAGTGTTTTGGAAAGCTCTCGAGGTCAGCTACAAGAATATGTAATAAAAAATAGGGATGCCATTTAAAAAAATTGAGGTGACTTTCATGTAACTTTCAAATAATTCTTCAAGGTCAAACCAATGGTATCATCTTATGGGCCCCTCGAAACCAAATAACTTTTGTCTGAAAAATTTTTCTCTCCCGGGCTTGGTTTTCGAAATATTCGACTGGATGTTTTATAATGGGACACCCTGTATATCAAATACAATGAATGCTTATAAAAACTATTATAATACTACAAAAATATTTTTTTTCTTTAATTATATTTTAATTAATTGTGATTTTAGTATTAAAATAATTCCTTATTGTAGATTCTGCACAATTATTTAAACTTAATAGAATTTTTCAGAATATTTTCTGCTTTTCATACATACAAAGACTGTAATATAAAGCTGTACTTAACTCATAATTCAAAATTGTTCACTTCTGTTTCGTTTGATTCTTTCGTGAACTTTTATTAACAATATTAAATAGTATTTATTAACAATACTAAATAGTATTTATATCAATTTATTACTAATATAAAAGTTTCAACAATTACGCTACTTGATGAATGATAGGAAAAACTCCAAAATCTTCTTTAAAAGGTAGTCGGAGGCGTTTATAGGATATGTCGTCAACAAAAAATGTAGTAAAAGAATTAATATTAATACTTTTTACATAATAAATTCCCAATTTAGATGAATGTATCGGATATTGATATAGATTTTCGATGTATTTAAATGTAGTCCCTATACATTTACATTTACCATCGTTGAGATACCATCGTTGAAATAATTTCTTTGATAACATATATTTGATTGCCTACTGCTACAGTATTATCGGGAAGTTTAATTGATATTTTCATGTTTTTATAAATTCGTTTTCCACATGTAAAGTGATCAGTGATATTTGGATTGGAGGAAAAAGTTGCTTAGGAAGATAAGTTGGAATTACAGAAGATTTAATTTTAACATTGACAACATTCTCTTCTTCTATAATTTGGTTGAATACTTGATGCAAAGGTAATTTTTTAGAGCGAATTCGTCTTTTTAGAAATTGAAGATAATTTTCGAGAAGGAAACAACTATAACAACTTTTTATTGAACGATATGTTTGTACATCTGCATAAAGATGCAATAATAAATGCACATTATACACAACGAAATCGTCACCATATATTAGATAATATGAAAAAATATTAAATGCTATTAATATAATGGGTCGCCAGAATACAATAAGATTTTTGAATAGTAAAAGCAATTGTGGTGAGCACTACTGTGAGCGCCGCTGAGGCGCGTGGCGACAGTTAGTTCGGTATGCCGCCGGTATGCGGCGCATAAACTCGTAAGTAAAATTCATTTTGGGCTCGTATATAAAGACTCGCCTTGCGTTGGGGAGTTACATGTACTCTTTACGTGTACGCGTTTTGTTAACATTGAGCTTCTGCTGCCGTTGTTATTTAGTTATCCCTTTTGTGGAGCCTGGTTTTTTTTTTTTCGTGGGAGGACGGTGTAACACGTTTGTGATACTTCTATTGCTTTGTTTTCGCGACAGTTTTATCAGATCGCGCTGTTCTTAATATTCTTTTTCTTTATAAGTTCTTTTGGTTAGAAAAGATATATTGGAGTAGAGAAGAAATTTTTAATTGCACGATAAGAATTAAGAACTTAAATATTAATTTTTATGATCGATTTCTAAGATCGTGGTGATTGCTTTAGAGAGTGGAAAATTGTCATTTTACATTTTAGATTCTTGGTTTTTGCAAAGATTTTAGACTAAAGCCGACGGCACACGGTACGATTTTTCGTAGTAGATCGCATACGAGTTAGCCACTACGCATGAGAGCGAGAGAAAGCGAGCGTCTTTCGCTCTCTCTCACTCTCGTGCTTAGTGGCTAACTCGTATGCGATCTACTACGAAAACTCGTACCGTGTGCCGTCGGCTTAAGTTTAGAGTTAAATATTTATGTATTCAAATAATAATTTCTTATGAGAAGCTCGTATGATGCAAATTTGAGGATCTTTCGAGCGAAGAAGATTGATTATAAATTCACCTTGTTTTAATCGAAAGAAAAGAGAAACGGAGAAGGAAATTCGCAAAGAAAGAGCAATTCGATCGATGTAAAACAATAGCTCGGCACAGTTTTCCGGTAATCAAGTTATTGATATTATTTCAGTCTCTTTCGTGTATTAGAAATCTTTCGTATTCGTACATCAAAAGTCTTTACGATATCTACACAGTATTGAAAAGAAATAAAGAGAGCGAACAAATATGTAGAAACGAGCGAATAAATACACATGTATAAGGAAGTAAGCGAACATTTAAAAGAAGCGAGCTGTCTCCTTCCTCCTTTCATATTGTAAGTGCGTTAAATACAAACACCACCTTTGATACCTGAGACGAAATTTTCAATAATAACAAATATCAATATCGCTAACTGCTGCTACCGTTCATTTTCGCTAAAAGTGATTCTGTATCTTACAGTTTTCGACAATTCTTGATAAATTGATTTGTTAAGTTCCAAAAATATCGTAATCGCATCGATATGTTTGCGATGGATGTCGGAGGCCAAGCTAAGCAGTTAACGATAATCTGTGTGACTCGGTCATACAGTGGTATGAAATATATTGATATGTGAAATATATTGATATGAGTATCTATACAGAGTAAACAACAGAATCTGTTATATTTGGTAAAAAGTTCCTGGATAACAGTGCTGGGTTACAGCTAATACGATAAAATGAATTAAAAGTAAATATGAACATTTTTGTCTTAAATCTTTAAACTTTGTGTTTAATATGTATTGATATATCTTATTTTGAGATGTTAAAATACTATTGCGAACAATAAAACTATGTTAAAGTAATAATTTTGAAAAAAATACTTTTAAATTTAAAATTGTAAACATATAAGGTTACACAATTTTATTTTTTGGATAAGAAATATTTAAATAATAAAATATAATAATAAAAGCAATAAATTTGGGTTATAATTTGAATTTTTTTTAGTCTCTTGATAAAATAATTTTTAAACTATTCATTTTTTAATGGTTTCGGCTACATTGGGTTTAGAACAGATTTAGAACTCTATTCTGTATTGCTTAACGATGTTGTTATCGAATGATTATTGTTAATAAACGATTTTTCCTATTCTATAAATAATAACTGTCGTTCATTAAAAACAAAATAGCAGTGAAATTGTCAAACTGGACAACAGTTGGAGACGTTGTTAAGAAGAATGATGTCGTTACAAAACGTACTTAACTTATTATATTTAGTCAAGTCATAATATATTATATCCGTATTATTAAAAAATACATACTTTTTGTAGTGACTATAAGTATGAACGAATTAATTCAGGCAGCAGTGCACGAGTTGGAAACAGGTGAGCTTAAAAATAAATGAATAAATAAATTATATATATATATATATATATATATATATACAGGGTGTCAGATAATTCGAAGTCCACCCGTAAACTGCAGGTAGAGTAGGTTAAACTGAGCAGAAAAGTCCTGTATCATTTTTTGATATTCTTAATATTTACCGAGATATTAACAAAAAAAGATTGGCGAATCCGCGCGAGCAAAGCGCGCGCGGCGAGAAGGACGTCCCACCGCTACGTGCTCACTAGGCGCGCAGTGAAGTGAAGCGGTGGGATTACACCAAATAATTCGGTGCGGTCGCCGCGGTGTTTCAGTATTACGCTCGTAGACTCCTCCCACCGTCTCACTGCGCGCTTAGTGAGCACGTAGCGGTGGGACGTCCTCGCCGCGCGCGCTTCCCTCGCGCGGATTCGCCAATCTTTTTTTGTTAATATCTCGGTAAATATTAAGAATATCAAAAAATGATACAGGACTTTTCTGCTCAGTTTAACCTACTCTACCTGCAGTTTACGGGTGGACTTCGAATTATCTGACACCCTGTATATATATATATATATATACACACATAAAACACACGTTTATATACGTATGTGTTCCAGTTGTTTGTGTATATTTTTTAAATAAAAAGAAAGGTCAAGGTCATCAGGGGATGGTCCCCCTATTCTAAATAATTACCTAGATTTTTTATTTATTCAGCAGAAAATCGAGCTTCAATGTGAGTGGGACCTCAACTATAAAATCTTAACTTTATAACTTTGTAACTTTGTCATTTGTTCTAGGCAAGTCAGATGCATATAATCAAGTGGTAAAGAAGTTACCATTAGAAATGAAATTTGTTTAAATAAAGATGTATCTGTATGATGTTCTGTATTATGTCTATGTGTGTGTGTGTGTTCTTGAATGTTTCATCTGTCCACAAAGGACAATTACAACCCAGGAAAAGCATTCGATGATTTTCAAAACTGCCTTCTACGATACATTTACTACAACCAAATTAACCTTTATGCCCTTTCGTACAAGTAACAAATGATTGTGCCGGGCTATCACATATAATTGCTCTAATTCTGACTTGATATACATTATTTTTAAATATAAAACATATTGTATTCAATTCTTTAAATTCTTCAATAAAATGTTGCAAAAAATTATTGTCTGTGTTGGGTTTAGTATATCTGTGATAAGCACCAATAAAAGGAAGATTCAAGATTTTTGAAAACAATTTGAGCTAAAATTGGCCACAATTGACTTCTTGGAATTTTAGAAATAAGAAGTCCATCAATATTAACATTAATAAAATTATATTATTAAATTGTGAAATATTCAACCGATTTAATATATCAATAATTTCATTTTGCAACCCGTAATGAAAATAATGCTCAACAGATCTTTTATAAATTTTTGTCCATCGTGGAGTATTCATTAACTTTTTCCCGTTATTGAGAAGATTACTATGACCTTCATCTTTTAATATGTGAAGTAAAGCTATTAAACTAGTTTGCTGAATTTTATATTTATCTGCCCATAAGATTAATTTATCTTTAAGAAAAAATTCATTTTCAGTATTAAATGATGATACACAGTAATGACGTTCTTATTCAGAAAAAAGGGAATATCTGTTATAGTTGGTAAAACATTTAGCCAGTCACCAATAGTATTCTTTTCAAAATTTTCAGTACACTTGTCATTAAAAAATAACGCTTAAGCTGCTGAAATATCTTTAACAGTGTTTTCATTTGTCACTATATTACTTATATCTATATTACCCTTAATTGTATCAAGGAAGTATTTTAAAGCTTGTTCAGCTACTCTTTCTGATTTATTTTGATTTAGTCCACAGTCTTCGCTATTACACAGTATTATAATGGATCTAACGATATTTTCGAATTTCCGGAAATCAGTTATTTTTGTTAAGTAACATAAGATTAATATATATAATGTTTTTACTCTTGGATGTGCGTTTTTAAATCTATTCCATTGGGAATTTAAGTGTACATAGTGCGAAATATCTATTTTCTAGACGAATAAGACATGATGGTAAACTATGGGCTAATTTAGTAAGGTAACAAAAAACATTGTTGTAAATAATCTTTTAAATTCATACATCTTCCAAATGATTTTGCTGCAGCATCCATCAATGCTTTGTCAAAATCGCAAACCATCTGATTTGAATATGGAAAATTTTGTTTATGATTGTAACTTATTCTAATTATTTTGTTAAACCAGTACATGGTTGGATTAGTATTTTGAGTCGCACTTAACATTTGGAATACGGGCATTTTTGATGTTGAGGTTCTATCATTATCTTATAATAGTATATGTGCGAAGATAGTTCATTTGTTGGTTATTTTAATTTTTTCACCAACAATCCTGTAGCATTGACACAAATGAAAGTTGAATATTGAATACATATTACCATTTGTTCTTGTGTATATAATAACACAACCTTTGAAAATACCATCACATTCTGGATATCGGCCTCATACAGTTAAAAAAATACCAGTTCCAGATATTTTGCAATGATTAAAAGTTAAAGGACATGGCAGTTTTTGTCACAGCATATATTTTTTTGCATATAACTTGTTAGTCCATACCTTGCGTAATAAAACATTATATCTTCTTTCCTTTAAAACATTATCCGCATAGAATACCTCTTTGGGAGTTATCTTTAACCAAAGTTTATAAGATAAGTTTAAGTTAAAAGTGATAAGATCGTTATTGGTTTCATTTCATTCAGTTATTGGTTTCAAAGTGATATTTTCATCTGATTTGATAATTGATGAATCAGTCTCAAAATTGAAAAATTTTAAAAGTTTGTCCCAAATGCCATATCTGTTTTTTCTGGAAAATTACGTAAATGTACTTTGGCTTTAAGTGTTTAGTACCATGAGGGTCCGTCGAGCCTGGAGCTTAACCCAGGGTCCTGGCCCTATCCGTCACGTCATGTTCCGTCTTCCAGAGCTCCCGCACACGCTGATAAACCTCAGCGTGCATAAATGCGAGCTCCATCGAGGGAAAACCGGCCCGGACCGGCCAGGACCGGCCAGGACCGGCCTCAACGGTACCTCGAGGTTACCTTTTCTTGGTTACCTTCGTTTCGTGCTGAAAAAGAAAATAATTCATATCATGTATATGAAAATGATAAAAAGAGAAAAGGAAAGAAAAAAAGAAAGATTTTTTTATTTCTGCGCATCTTACGTCTTGCACGTACAACAGCCGATTGAGGAAGAAAGGCGATCGTTATATAGTGATGCCAGATTGAGGACGTGGCCGACTCGAAGATCGGGTGGTGAGGATACTTGTGTACCCTTGGGTTCGGTTAGAGCCACGTTCGCTTCCCGAAGTGTGCCAGCTCGTTCCCGGAGTCCTCTAAAAGTGCGGGAAGTCAGTCACCTTGGGGTTTAGTGAGTATACCTGGGAAGCTCAAATCTCCGGGAATCCTACATAACCGCCGGATCCTCCCCCGAAGCTGGTGGTATGCGTAACGCATTTTTCCACGAAAAAAGGGCTGCGTTCGCTCATGCACTAAAATGTCATTCTATCTTTGTTACTCATTATATGTCGAAGAAAGATAAAACGATGTTTTCAATGTGTGAGCCCTAAGCGCCTTAAGCGAACGCAATCTAGGTTTAATAGTAGACGAGGATAACCATAATGTTCTCTTTTTTTCCCTTGCGCTGTATTTTTTGTCACTAAACTGACTCCATGATTAGGATGTCAAATTAATCACGTTTTATCATTAGCAATTTTTATGTATAATGTTTGTCACATAAAGTATTTATAAAATATACAACTGTCCCGTAATGACTGTATACATGATAAATGTTTTAAAATTGTTATTCAAGTTCTTTCATTATAGCGGGTTTTCTTATTTTTAAGTGTGTTTATATTTATTTCTATCATTTGAAAGACTGTATAATTGGTATAATTATTTGTATTTCAAAATAGTTGGACATCTTTTGACACAGAACGAACGATGTTTGCATATGTTTCTACAGGAATCAATAATAGATCAGAACTATATATCTGGAAAAATACGTAACACATAGTTTATCAGAAAAAATCAGAAATATCTTTTCCATCAAGCTGTCACATTCAAGAGATCGTATCAAGAGGCATGGTAGTGTCTCGCGCCAAGTATACGCAGCGCGTACAGCGCGATACGAAGCGTAAGACAGACGAAAGTCTTTTACGCGAGACCAAGTTTTGAGAGACCCTTCGATTATCAGATCTCAATAACGGCTGATTCGATCAACTTCTAAGTAGGCTTAATGAATAGTTTGGGATTGATTTACATAAGAAAAGTATTTTGATTTTTCTTCTATGTGCTCTACGAACGGAGATATTGCGATGCAAAGTCTAAATGTGACGAATTTACGATTAAGAAACTTCGTTTTCTTAGTTGTCGTCATCATCGTAAAGTGTTGGCAAGAGGGGCTGTGGTGAGGGGTGAAGAAATGTGCTACAGGACGTCGTTTATTGGTCGTCAAGTGTGAGCAAGGGCGGTCGCGGTGAGAGGTGAAGTCCGCCATCCTCCTAAAGATACAATTTCATGCGAGTGAAGAAAAGCTAGCGTTTATCCCCTCTCTATCAATTTTCGACAGAGATGGCTAAGATGGCTGTATTCAGTCAAAGTCGAATTTTTAACGTTTTTTCGCTGAATACAGCCATCTTAGTCATCTGTCGAAAATCGCTGTATGTAGCGAAACAATGTTGAGATCAAAGTGTGGTTATAAATCAGAATAATAAAGTTAAGATATATTAATTAAATATTTAAGAATTATGGGTGAAAAGTCTCTTTTTTACAGCATTAAAAAATACAAAGTTAGTATAGGGTGTCCCAGACTTCGCGCACCATAAGTAAATGGGAGATTCCTGAGATCATTTCGAGACGAAAATTCTAATACCAAAATATCGAGGGTGCTATAGTTTTTAAATGAGAAGGGTTTATAGTTGACTAATCAAGTCGTCCGAAATTCGCGCGCTCAGGCATGGCACACTGTACAGTAGTGAAGGTGTTTTCAAGCCCCAATTCTATTCTCGAAATTGATAATTTTGCATACGTTGTTGTTATAATTGTTTCTTATTTTATTGTATTTTATTGTATTTATGTTATAATTATGATAATTCATGTTATAATTATGATAATTAATTAATAGTAAAATATGTCAGTATTGACTTTGAAACACGAACTGTCAAAGCTGTCACATGAAGTGTATCGTACAATAGTTATATTAAATTTTAGATTGGTTCTTTTGATGTTTATAAGACTAATAGGGAATATTTACATAAATTTTTTAAGAGATTATTTTACAAATGAGAATTTTATAGCCGTAGCAGCCGTAAATAAAAAATTATTCATTTGATATTAATTTTACATTTTTGTCATGTGAAATTGTCACTTATTTGCGATACACTTCATGTGACAGCTTTGACAGAAAAAAAAAAAAAACAATAAAATACAATAAAATAAGAAACAATTATAACAACAACGTATGCAAAATTATCAATTTCGAGAATAGAATTGGGGCTTGAAAACACCTTCACTACTGTACAGTGTGCCATGCCTGAGCGCGCGAATTTCGGACGACTTGATTAGTCAACTATAAACCCTTCTCATTTAAAAACTATAGCACCCTCGATATTTTGGTATTAGAATTTTCGTCTCGAAATGATCTCAGGAATCTCCCATTTACCTATGGTGCGCGAAGTCTGGGACACCCTGTATATATATATATATATATATATTACATAATAACAAACATACTTTATAGGTTAAATTGTTCTTCATTTATATTGACTTATTTTTTAGATTATGTTAATTACTGAATTTGAAAAGAAACGCTTACGTGAGAGAGAAAAAATAGATGTTTAAAGCAAAAGGACAACTCATACAGCAGGCATTAAATAATTTAGTAAGTTTATTTGTGTTGTATGTTACATCCCAGTAAACCTCTTTCTCTTATTATATATATATACAGGGTGGCCCATCGAAAAGGAAACAAACTGAATAACTCTTACAAAAATGATTTTTCGAAAAAATGCAAAAACATGTCAATTATTATTGGAAGGGGGACATCTATTGACGTAAAACTCTTACCCTCAACTTCCACCCCCTAAGCGGGGGGTGGCAACCCTTAAAAATTTTAAACGAGAAGGGGGGTCGAATAATATATCATTGGAAAGGTCTCTCAATTCTCTATAATTCTACGTTTGATTTTTTAAATTTGATCGATTTGTTTAGAAGATACAAGGTGTTTTACAGGGTTACAGGGTTGTATCTAAAACAAACAAATCTGCATATCTTCAAATTTTTTTTATTATCTATTGTCAGCGTAACAAATGTTCAAAATGTTGACCACTAGCTTCCATACAATAATAAAGATTCTGCTCAAAACGTTGTCGCACATTCTGGAGCATTTGTGGAGTAATTTTATGGCATTCGTTAACAATACGTTGACGTAAATCTTCTAAAGAAGCTGGTTGTGTTTCATAAATTTTACTTTTTAAATGTCCCCATAAAAAGAAATCCAGTGGCGACAAATCTGGAGAACGAGGAGGCCATTCAATAGTGCCTCTTCTTCCAATCCAACGATTTGGAAAAGTTTGATCCAAATATTTACGAACAGACAGTGTATAATGTGGAGGAGCTCCGTCCTGTTGAAATATTAATTGATCTTCGAGATAATGTTCATCATTTTCGATAATATTGGTTAACATTGGATCAATTATGTTTTCTAGCAGTTCCAAATACATATCTCCAGTTAAATTGCCAGATAGAAAAAAGGGACCAACAATACGATCACCAAAAATGCCAGCCCAAACATTTAATTTTTTTGGGTGTTGAGTATGGGTTTCATAAAATATGCTTGGATTAGAATCTGCCCAATAGCGACAATTATGGCGATTTACTGTACCATTTTGAAAAAAAGAACATTCGTCAGAAAAACAAATATTAAAGAGGAAATTTGGATTATTCGTTATTCGTTCACTCATGACCTCACAAAATTGCAACCGACGGTCAAAGTCGTCTTCATTAAGTTCCTGTAACAACTTAATTTTATATGGGTGAAACTTATGATGTTTTAAAATTCGTTGAATACTGGTTCGACTAACACCAGATACAGCAGATAATTGCCTTGTACTCAACGTAGGATCAGCAGCAACATGGCCTAAAATCGCTATTTCCACCGCTTCATATCGTACACGATTTTCAGCATTCCGTTTTTTATTAACCACAGATCCTGTCTGTTTAAATTTTGCCACTAACTGCAAAACGTATTTACGATTGACATGTTTATTTGCATGCCTTTGATTGAACAGCTCAGCTGTTTTGTTAGCACATTTATTATTTTCAAAATAAAGTGCAATTATTTCGATCCTTTCTGCAATCGAATAAACCATAATGTCAAAACAACGAATTATGAAATTTACTTGTCGCAAACACTAGATAAGTACTGATCTTGCTTATCGAAGCACACTGAAGAAAGATTAGGCTTCGTATAAGTTTAAATTTCGTTCAGTGTAACAAAAAGTAGCAAAGAAAAAACCAAAACATTGGAGCACATTGACGTAGAAATTTTCTTCAGTGTAGGCAAAGTAGTAAAGAGAGAGAAAGAGAAAGAATCAAAACATTGGAGTATACACATTGACGTGGAATAAATTCAAAACTTGAAAGCTTTAAGCTTTATCAACATTTCAAACAATTACTACGCTAACTAACACAATTTGAACACCTCTTGCAACCGATTAATGACCTGGTTAAAGATTATAAAGATTTATTTGTTTTAGATAAAACACTCTGTATCTTCTAAACAAATCGATCAAATTTAAAAAATTAAACGTAGAATTATAGAGAATTGAGAGACCTTTCCAATGATATATTATTCGACCCCCCTTCTCGTTTAAAATTTTTAAGGGTTGCCACCCCCCGCTTAGGGGGTGGAAGTTGAGGGTAAGAGTTTTACGTCAATAGAATATATATTGCTATTACAAAAGAGTTTCTCTAAAATTTTATCTAAATTTTCCTTTCGAGCATTCCAGAAGATCTTATTCACCGGTATCGATGTTTATACGCTCAACCATCCCTAAGATAAGAGACGGCACCGATGACGCGTTAGACCACGATTGCTACGACCAAATCGAACATATTTTCTTTATTCTTTTCATTATTAGGAATATTACCTTCATCGTGTATGAAATCACTTGACTTTTCATTGAGTTCAAATACTTCATTTGAATTAGATTTTAAAATTTCAGTTGACACCTCAGCAGACGATGTAGAAGATATTAAACTTTTATTTGCCTGTATATTATTATACGTTCTAAAAATATAATACTGTATAGATATATTTATACTATTAGCAAGAACTTTCGAAGCGTCAATAATTATATACAAACCTTCGTCTTTTGACATAAGTATCAAGAAACGATAACTGATTGTAAAAGGGGAACGGCTTGTGACTAGAAGAACCACTTCCACTCTTATATTGAGTTTCTAACAGTCGTTTCGCACTGTATTGCTTTCTAAGAGATGTGCATTTCTTTTGGCAATAATCTGATGTATATAAATTACCTGCAAAAATTTTAGATTTTTAAATTCATTATTTGCATTATATAAATATTTAACAATAAAAAGTAAAACGTATTTACCATAATTTTTGTTTAGCATAATTTTGGAAATTTTATTCCAAGCATTATCTTTAACAATAGGCATAATGACAGTATAAAAGAATCATAGAAATAGTGATTTTCTATAAAAACATGTTTATAGAATTCTAAAAAACGACTTCATTTTCATATTAAAAATGAGATTAATGTGATTTTCAATAAAATAAAGGCATAAAATATTGAGATCAGCCATGATATGTGAAACACCAATCAAAGCGAATGACGTCACGCCTATGTAAACAAACGTTGTATTCGCTTGAACTTCTTGTGATTACGCGCTTGGATGTTTTCTGCATCATTTAATTAATTGATTTGTGGTTTAAAATTCATCAGTTATTGAGTTTTGTGATTATAATTACAAAAATCAAGAGACAAAAACGATGGAACAAGGATTCGTTAAGGCAAATAGCTCCAATTTGTCTAGAATAGACTTGTTAATGACGGGAGAGTTTCTTGCGTCAAATAAAGACTTTTGCTCATCAGAATTTCGAAATGTGAAAAGTTCCTTGTAAGTATATTAATTAGTTGATAATACTAAGTACAATTTTACTTACAAAAACCTTTTTAATACTATATCTTTGGTTATTTTTGAGGTTAGGTAACATCAATGATATTGTATGTATTAAGAGGTACCTACATAGACAGATTACCCAGTTAATCATCATCATCAGCCTATATATTACAGCCCTCTCAATCAGATACATAATATTATTGGATAACATAGTACTTATTGCTCACAGCCCAAGAAAACCATGCTATTATTAATCAATCTTATATATGTATTTTAGGTCTTCACAGCCATCATATGGGGATGATGCTATAAGTTATGTTCAACTCAAACGTGAAGGAAAAGTATGCACAGTGAAATGTAAAATTTGCCCAGAACATAAAGTGCACGCCAAGTTATATGCGGTCACATTGACAGTTGATGAAGATGAAGAAAAAGTAACATCTGTTCAATGCCACGATTGTGTTGCTTCTCAAGGGGGCTGCAAGCATGTCATAGCATTTCTTATGTGGATCCATCGCAGGAGTGAAGAACCATCCTGTACTTCAGTACAATGTTATTGGCTGAAATCGAAACTGTCCAGAGTTGGTACTACCCTGAAATACATGACAGCAAAGGAAATGTCAAATGGTAGTATTAGCTTACCATCAAATCCATTAGTTCTAGAAAAGTTTTTAGAAGAAGGGAAAAAGAGAAAACTTAATAACTGTGAGCTACTGAAATATCAACCAGACTATACTTGTGATGATTTAGTAAGTGTATCGATGCACCAACTTGTGCTGAAATATAAAGAAAAATGCTGTGACACATTTTTGGATAAGGTTGTTCTGACTGATGCAATAATAAATAGGATTGAGAATGAGACCAGAGATCAGCACAAAAACAGCCTTTGGCATGAGCTGAGGTATGGTCGAATCACAGCATCTCGAGCTTATGAAGTCAGTCGATGCCAAAAAGAGGAGGGGTCACTGATATCACTAATCATGGGGGGAAAAATTCCAGACACACCGGCTATGAAACGTGGAAGAAGTTTAGAGGATGAAGTACGGGTAACTGTTAGTAAGAAACTGGGTAAAAAAATTAGGAAGTGTGGACTAATGTTGTCTAAAAACTATCCAATGATAGCTGGTTCACCAGATGGAATTTGCCAAGACAGCATCGTTGAGATCAAATGCCCCATGAGTGCAAAAACTTATTCCAATTATATAAAAAATGGGAAACCTACAAAGAAATGCTATGTACAGATGCAGATGCAAATGTATCTGAGTGGACTAAAAAAGTGTTTTTTTTTGTGTGGCTGACTGTGATTACAGCACAAATAAAAATCTAGAAATTTTATGTGTAACATTTAATGAAGAATATGTATCTGATTTCCTTTTTACTGTAGTAACGTTCTTGAAATCCTATGTATATCCATTGTTATATAGAAGTATAGAATGATAAATAAAAATACAAAAATTATTTCTATTTATTTAATAAGTGAATCTTGTAAGTTAATTAAGCCGCAGGCTATAGTAATTACATCATCAAGAACTTTGACCAAACTTAAATTAATACATGCATGTGGTTTTAACATATTAAATTCTCTTAAACGTCTAATCATACGCTCAATGTGGATTCTTAAACTGGCTATTTGCTTAGTTTCCTTAACTTCAGTTTTAGACAGTTTGGCTCCTGTACTCACACTTGGAGGTCTCACTAGTAGCATCCCCTCTTTGCGTAAATATACTTCTACATGTTTGAACCCTCTGCCAGCCATCACACACATACCCAGTTGTAAACACTTTATAAAATCACATGATTCTACTATGCATGTGTCTGTTGCTCTTCCTCCAAAACCAGGTGAAATATAATTTATTAAACCATTTGGTGTGCAAGATATGAGATACTTAATGGTGTTGGCCTTTTTGTACTTTGACCAAGACACGGTGAGCCTCAACGATGTTTGAGATTTAAAAAAATGACGACAAAAACGGCCTTCACGGGCCGATTCTACATCATTTCGACAATCAAAAAATATAAAAGTCAAAATCCTAGCAGATCATTTTTTCGAGATATCGCAAAAAAACTGTTACGCTCCGTATACAATTACGATATGCGAAGACTGACGACGTTTGAACTACACTTTATTATCCGTATTATTTAATTGAGTCAAAAATTAGAAAACTATAATCAGACGAACTAAAAGTATTTGTATTTGTTATATTTTCCCACTCTCAGTTTCTCTCCAGGGTCAACGACGAGGACGTGGTGGTTATCTGACCCCATTTTTTTTTATTTTTCCATTTTTATACTTTTTTTGTGTTTTTACATTTTTATAATTTTTTTGTGTTTTTACAATTTTATATTTTTGTTGTGATTTTACATTTTTATACTTTTTTTGTGTTTTTTTTTATTATGAACTTTTTTCCTTTTTATTTCTTTATCAGCCGGAAATTGCATTAGCTGATTATTTTATTTCTTCAATTTAATTAATAAAAACGTAGTTAATAATAAAATCAGAACAATAAAAAAGCACGCATATTCAAACGAAAATAATATACACTCCCCTTTAAAAAAAAAAGTTGTTAATTGATTTTAATATTTAAGACATGTGATTACATTGATCTTCAAATTTTGGGAGTGTAAAATGCCTCGAAATCAAACACAAATATTTTATCAACACAAACACACACACACTACACACACAAACATATAAATCTTGTTCTCTTTTTTTATAAATTTTTTCTTTTGCAATTTTTTTCATTAGCTTTAAATGTTTCAAACGTGTTTCGAGGAAAATTCAACTACGGCTCTTTTTAATCTCAATATATAATTTTCATTGCAGCAGAAATTAATTTTATGTCTATCCCAAAATTTCAGAAATTCCCTATGGATCGATTCTCCTGCTTGTTCGGACCACAAGCCTAGCTCTTTGTTGCCTGTAAATGTTATGCATTCTTCAATGTGATTCAATATAACGTGGGTTTTTAATGATTCAGACACGTTTGTAGCATCAAAAGCATTTCGAAGTTCATTAATATATTTGTTTACATTTGAATCGCATTTTTTGACCGAAAAACAGCATTCAACAATTTTGTTCATTGCTTTAAAAGAATTTATGAAGGGCTTTATGCGAACACGACCGATGTCTCGAATAATATTTTCATCCAGGAGTTGATCTGCTTCTTTTAATAACCTTCTACAGGCATTCCCCTCAAACAATTCTCCTTGATAATTTTTAGGAACTATGTTTAATTTTTGTGGCCAAATGAGAGCTTTATCTCTGCCTACTAGTCTGACTAGACCGTTCCAGAATACGTGATTCACAAAGCCTTGAAGTAGATGTAGTTCAGGTAAAATACATTTTTCAAGTACACACATCTTATCATCTTCTTCTAAAAGAGAAGGATTTACCGTGCTATGGCAGTTCATTGCGTATTTTTTATTTTTCTGCTTGTTGCAAAATTTCTGATAGTCTTTCTTCAAGTCTCCATAAGTTTTCAATTTGTTATTCACATCATCATCAACCTGTGACGAAAGACTACCGCGAGTGATAACCATCATGTCTGAGCGTTCACTATCATCAACAAATTCCTTGCATCCTTTTTTTAAATTTTTTAGGGACACAAAACAGTATGGACACGGGAACATCGAAGAAGCAGTTTGCTGTCCATTCACTATCAATAAAAGCTTAAAATCCGCAATAAAATAAAATGGTATATCATTAACGTTTGTTAATTTGAATAAAATATCAAGGTTTTCGTAACTCTCTTTGATTTTTGGCACAATGCACAACATAATAACTTTATAAACACTAGTTAACTTTGCCTCTGTACTTACAGTATCTCCTTCAGAATATCGTGTTCTTTTTTTATCAAGTGCATCTAATTCTATATCTTCATTAAGATAACCTTCTGGGATAATGGATAAGGATATTTTGAAAAACCCCTGACCTCCATCAGCCATTACCTTAATTACAAAATTTCCAATCAAATTTCGTTTGTCAATAACTACGTCCAGAAGCTCTTCAGCATTTGCCCAAATAACGGGTCGTTTTTCTTTTATTGTTGAGTTTTCGATATCAAATTCGTAAATTCCATCCTTGTATACATTTTCCAAAATTTTCGACTTTTGAGAAATATGTTTTTTATAATCTTTTGGTATAGAATTTTTACCTGCATAGCATCGGATAAAATTGGTAAATTTTTTCATTTCATTCAATGAAATATTCATTTTATTTTGAAAATTATCCAATTTTTTTGCAGGAAAAAAAATTTCGGATTTTTTAGTAGGATTTAAAATTATTTTTGTTCTTCTAGAACCAAATGGGCTTAAAGTTATTTCAGCATTTCTGGCAGTTGCTACTGATTTATCACTACTTTCAGCCTCTAATTTTCTTTTTAAAACAGAGGTAATAATCTTATCTTGTATTTTATTTGGGACTTTATTGATCATTTTAATTACATTTTCGTTCATAGTTCGCGTATTATTGCCACAAGTATGTGTTTTTCCTTTGCCTATTTCCTGAAAACAGTTTTTACATAGTTTCATAATATTATTTTCATTACATTTCTCAGTCTGTTCAATTCTTTGAAGTTTCCCTACAGTAGAAGAAGCACCATGAAGGCCATTTGATATGGTTATTATTTCATTTGCCATGTGCCGTTCATTGCCTCTACCTTTCTTCACTTTTAAATGCCCTTTATATCTTGCCGTTAAACAAATATAACAATTGCATTCTTCGCTTTTATTTCTAGTATGTTTTGGTAGAATTATATCATTATAATTTGGCATTATCGGTAATGGTCTTCTGAAATTACCATTTTTATGTTCAGTCAAAGAAAGGCGACATGTGGTACAAATGCAGAGAGGAAATTTTAAATCTTTGACATCAAAATCGTCATTTATAAATTCCTTTATTAATTTTTCAAGATTCTCATTTATTAAAAAGTACTCAATTTTCTTTTTTCCAAGAACAATCTTTGTGCCACATGGAGCACACACGTGTTTCCTATTCTGATCATGATTACGTTTTATATTACCATTAACTGAATTCATCATGATATAATATGTACCATTTACTTGATTCCCATCATTTTTTTATATTAATCAAAAGTTCAATTCCATAGTGAGAACACAAGAAAACCGCGTGAACCGCCCAGGCCTCTTGTGGCGGTTGCTCGTACTTTGATTCATTAATTAGAAGTATCTTTTTACCGATGTACCGACGCAACATGAAAAACACTATTTAAAAATTATTGAAAATCTTTCTTGAAATTCGAGCTTTCTTAATACAATTATGTATTAATACATGATATGTATATACAGACGGAATATATAATCAAAACTAAGAGCGCATGATAGGTTGTAGAAATCGGATGCGGAAAATGTAGTTTTAGGTACACTATTTTTTTTAAATAAATGATTACTAGCTTTTAATAGTTTTTCTGATTATAATGATATAATTTTTGACTCAATTAAATAATACGGATAATGAAGTGTAGTTCAAACGTCGTCAGTCTTCGCATATCGTAATTGTATACGGAGCGTAACAGTTTTTTTGCGATATCTCGAAAAAAACGATCTGCTAGGATTTTGACTTTTATATTTTTTGATTGTCGAAATGATGTAGAATCGGCCCGTGAAGGCCGTTTTTGTCGTCATTTTTTTAAATCTCAAACATCGTTGAGGCTCACCGTGAAGAAAGAGCTTGATTCAAAGCCTTTGAAGGCTTTTGCAGTTCAACCTCCAAACAATCTATGATGCAACTTATTTATACTATGTTACGTACTACTACAATGCTTTATTGCCCACTTGCGGGGTACACATGCGGACCTCCGCTCCGCTTACACTATCTCAACCTTAAATCTACAATCTTACAACTAAACCGCTAGAGAGAGAAAGAGACACACTCCATTCACTCCTCCACTCCTTCCTCACTCATTCATCCGGACCTCCGTTTCCGCTGCATTTCTCCTTTCAACTCATTCCATCCTCATCCACACTCTCCCTTCTCCTTCCCTCCCCCCTCCCTTCCCTCATTTCCTCCAGTTCCTTCATCCACCTTTCCCCCTCTCCACCCTCCCCTAGCACCTCACATACCATCTCCTGCCATCCTCTTTCTACTCCCCAATTTGTACATTCCTCCCAGCCCCCCCTCTAGCAAAAAACCTCTCCCCCTTTTCTCCCCCCTACTTCCTCCCCTACCCTCTTCTCTTCTCCTATCTCCTGTCCTTTTCTTTCCCTTAACTTATCCTCCAATTCATCCCATACCCACATCTTCCCCTCTACCCACAATTTCATATACCCCACTCTTACTCTCTTCCCTTCCCTCCTCTTTCTCTCCGCCTCCCTCTTGATCAACCAATCCACCCTTCTCTCTCTTTCTGTTAAATCGTCCATAATCCACTCCCTCCTATCCCTTAACTTAATTTTTCCCTTCATCACTTCTACTTTCTCCTGTACAGTCGCGAACCTTACCCATACCATCTCCCCTCTCCCCTTTTCCCTTCTCGCTATCCTCCTTATCCCCTCTATTTTCACTACGGCTCCTGTTGCCTTCACTATCCCCTCCACTTCCTCTCTCAGCCCTTCCTGACCTTCCTTTTTTACCTCTAGCCCTTTTATTATTACATTCCTCTTCCTCTCCTCCCTCATTTTCTTCTCCCCCTCCAACTCCAATCTCCTCATTCTTCCCTCCAGTTCACCTATTCCTTCTCCAATTTTTCTCTCCATCTCTCCTCCCTCCTTCCCCTCCTTTCTTCTATCTTCTCCTCCCCTCCCCCTCTCTCTTTTCTCACCCTCCTCCACCCTTTTCTCCAAACTCTCTATCCTTTTCTTCAACCTTTCGTTCTCCCTCTCCCACCCCTTCCTACATTCCTCCACCCATGCCTTTATCTCCTCTCTACCCTCTCTCAATTCTCTTATCTCTCTCATTAGTTCCTTAAAACCCGCTCTCATCTCTCTTATAATATCTTCCAATCCCCCTGCCATTCCCTTCACCGGTGACCTCTCTACCTTTGAGCTTTTTCTAAAAGCTTCTACTTCCTCCACCTCCTTTTCTTCCTCCTGCCTCTCCTTTCTTTTCTCCCCCCTCTTCCACATCTCCAACAACGGCACGCTATTCGCCCTTTCCCTTACCATTCTCTCTACATTCTTCGGTCTTCCTATCTTTTTCCTATCTTCAAATTTCCCCCCATCTTCCTTTTCTTCCTCTTTTCTCTCTTTTCTATCCCTCTGCTCCCCTCTCTCTCCCTCCCTCTCCTCCATCTCTCTCTCTTTCCCTCCTAATTTTTACAGCTCACCCAACTTATCTCCACCCTCTATTCTATTCCTCCCGACTGGTGTCGCCACCTCCGCCTCTATTCTCCTATCTTCACGCGACTCGCTCTATCCTTTCCTACTCTATGGCCACTTAACCTCTTCCCACTGACAGACTCTTACCCCTCCTTCTCTCAGCTCCACTCCGCCCTGTTCCCTCTCCTTCACTTCCCTACCTCCACCTGACCCTTCTCAACCTTCTCCACCACTCCTCACTCTCCTCCACTCTTCTCACCCCTCAATCCGCTCTCTCAATACACACACTCTCCACTCACTCTACTGACACTCTCGCTACCGGAAACGGAAGTCCTGCAACTTATTTT